>JAJDMY020000007.1:1375-158131 GCA_022345705.2 Sabuloglossum arenarium
CATTGAAGTCGTGGCTCGAGTCGAAACAGGTGGGGGATCACCCAAGCTCAGCCAGCGCTCTCACCTGTGCTCACCCGTGCTCACCTGTGCTCACCTGTGCTCACTCGAAACTCACCCAGCTCACGTGAGCACAGGGCAGCGTCGCTCACCCGCCCAAACGGGGGTGAGCTTGCCACGGATTTCTGTCTTCTTGGCATAAATTTACGCGCTTCCTCCGCGTCTCCCAGACCACAGGGGAAACCCCACTCAAGATTCGTTTTTTCTTCAAAGAATCGCAACTTCCACTCGAAACTAGAAAATCTCGACTATGGCATCTCGTCCAGATTTAAAGGCATGTGATCAATTATTGTCCGGTCACGTCTATAATCTGACAAGTATAACAGGTTGATGATGAGGGTGGTTTCATTCGGTTCTTCCGAAGTCTACCAGGTACTAATGGCGAAACCATCCGTATTTTTGACCGCGGGGATTGGGTGTCTGCTCATGGAGAAGATGCAGCATTTGTTGCTCGGACTGCAAGTCTAATCCCTTAATTTTCCCCTCCAGTGACCAACGAGCTGATAGGATCGATGACCCTAGGTCTACAAAACTACATCCGTGATCCGTCAGCTCGGGAAGAGCGACCATACCGGACTTCCATCCGTAACAATGACAATGACTGTTTACCGTAACTTCCTCCGCGAAGTATTATTCCGATTGGGGAAGCGGGTCGAGGTCTGGGAATCAACTGGACGGATGAATTGGAAGATCACCAAGCAGGCTTCGCCCGGGAATCTGCAGGATATAGAGGAGGAGCTTGGCGGACAAGTTGAGTCGGCGCCGATAATCCTCGCCGTTAAAGTTTCTGCGAAGGCTTCTGAGGCTAGGAATGTTGGGGTCTGTTTCGCTGACGCGAGTGTGAG
Source organism: Sabuloglossum arenarium (assembly GCA_022345705.2). Lineage (NCBI taxonomy): Eukaryota > Fungi > Ascomycota > Geoglossomycetes > Geoglossales > Geoglossaceae > Sabuloglossum > Sabuloglossum arenarium. The sequence continues at coordinate 2,278 of JAJDMY020000007.1, forward strand.
GGAGCTTGGAGTCAGCGAGTTCCTGGATAACGACCTTTACTCCAACTTCGAGTCCCTACTTATCCAGTTGGGTGTCAAGGAATGCATAATTCAAAGCGATGAGTCGAAGAATAACGTGGAGCTAAGCAAGTTGAGGACCATCATCGATAGCTGCGGGGTCGCGCTTGCCGAACGGCCGTCTGGGGATTTTGGGACCAGAGATATTGAGCAAGATCTTAGTAGGCTGCTGCGCGATGAACGAGCTGCGAAGACGTTACCTCAGACGGATCTAAAGCTTGCTATGGGCTCGGCTGCTGCGTTGATCAAGTATCTGGGCGTGAGTGAATCTTTTGCGATCAATGTCAATCTCCATGCTCAAGATCAATTCAGGCAATGTCCGATTCGTCAAATTTTGGGCAATATCAACTTTATCAACATGATCTGGCACAGTACATGAAGCTGGATGCGTCGGCCTTGAAGGCACTCAATCTCATGCCAGGGCTGCGGGACGGATCTAAAAATATGAGTCTATACGGGCTCCTGAATCACTGCAAAACCCCTGTTGGAAGTCGTTTGCTAGCTCAATGGCTAAAGCAGCCCCTTATGAGCCTAGAAGAGATTGAAAAACGACAGCAACTCGTTGAGGCGTTTGTTACTGATACGGAACTCCGACAGACTATGCAGGAAGAACATCTGCGCTCAATTCCGGATCTATATCGACTTGCTAAGCGCTTCCAGAGAAAGCTAGCTAATCTCGAAGATGTTGTCCGAGCATATCAGGTTGTAATTCGCATCCCAGGATTCATCGGTACGTTTGAGGGGGTCATGGATGAAGTATATCGTGACCCTCTAGACGTCCAATATACTTCGAAGCTCAGGGTAAGCTCCAGAACCAACCCTCATTACCCGACACTCTAAGCTAACATCAATATAGGAGTACTCGGATAGTCTGGCCAAGCTTCAGGAGATGGTAGAAACGACGGTGGATCTGGATGCACTTGATAACCATGAATTTATCATTAAACCAGAATTCGACGATGGCCTTCGCACCATCCGGAAGAAGCTTGATAAGTTAAGGTATGAGATGGAGGTCGAGCATCGAAAGGTCGGCAAGGATCTCGGTCAAGAGATAGACAAGAAATTGTTCATGGAGAATCACAGAGTCCATGGCTGGTGCTTCCGGCTAACACGAACGGTGAGACTTTCCATGTAGCTTAGCCACCGGCAGCTAAACCCTCTCGTAGGAAGCGGGATGCATTCGAAATAAGAAGCAGTACCAGGAGTGTTCAACTCAGAAGAACGGCGTATACTTTACGACAAATTACATGCAAACGATGCGGCGAGAATTTGATCAGTTGTCAGAGAATTACAACCGAACACAAAGTGGCCTAGTCACTGAGGTGGTCAATGTTGCGGGTATGTACCTGTAGCCCCCAGGACAAGGTTAGTCGACCTTGATGCTTACTCTCTCGGCTGTAGCATCCTACTGCCCTGTAATAGAGCAGCTGGCTGGTGTGCTTGCGCACCTCGACGTCATCGTGAGCTTCGCCCACGTCTCTGTACATGCTCCTACTGCATATGTCCGTCCGAAGATGCATCCTCGAGGTGAGGGCGACACAATTCTGAAGGAAGCACGACACCCGTGTATGGAGATGCAGGATGATATTCAATTCATCACCAATGACGTTACGCTTAAGAGAAGCAGTTCCGAGTTCTTGATCATCACCGGACCCAACATGGGCGGCAAGTCTACGTACATACGACAGATAGGAGTCATAGCCCTCATGGCGCAGGTGGGCTGCTTCGTCCCTTGCGCTGAGGCCGAGCTTACGATATTCGATTGTATCCTTGCTCGCGTTGGCGCCAGCGACTCCCAACTGAAGGGAGTGTCCACGTTCATGGCAGAGATGCTTGAGACAGCGAATATTCTGAAATCGGCAACATCGGAGTCCCTGATCATCATTGATGAACTTGGTAGAGGAACAAGTACTTATGACGGATTTGGCTTGGCCTGGGCAATCTCCGAGCATATCGTCAAGGAGATTAGATGTTTCGCCATGTTCGCTACTCATTTCCACGAGCTCACCGCTCTAGTTGACGAGTATCCCGCGGTTCAAAATCTCCACGTTGTGGCTCACATCGGAGGTAGTGACCAGGAACGACGAGAGGTCACACTACTCTACAAGGTAGAAGAGGGCATATGTGATCAGAGCTTCGGTATCCACGTCGCTGAGTTAGTGAGGTTCCCACCTAAGGTCGTCAACATGGCCAAGCGAAAGGCAGATGAGCTTGAGGACTTCACAACCAAGCATGATAAGGAGGCGATCAAACATTCGAAGGAGGATGTAGAAGTAGGGTCCACATTGCTCAAGGAGACGCTGGTGGAGTGGAAGAAGAGGGTGGAAGGGCAAGACATGAGCGGCGCGGAGAAGGTGGGGATACTGAGGGAACTGGTACAACAGAACTCGGTGTTACAGGACAATTCATTTTTCAAGTCCGTCAAGGCGTTGTAAGGGTAGAGTTTGCAGGGCGCGTAATGTAGAATATTCCAGATTAAAAACATTGATGGGTTATTGCAATCTAAAAGTAAGGAGAAAAGTAGTGTATAGTATGTATGCATGCGGTTTGTATAGTGCAGCCGGTATGTTTCCCCCTCCACTCTCTCATCACGAGCTTCTCTTCTCGCATAGATACTTGGGCATCACTCATTCAAGTCATGGACGAGCAGAAGCCGCTTATATCCTCATAGCAAGGTTAACCTATGTAGCTCTTGTTTGCAAGAAAGAGCCTTGGGGATATTGGCATCTATATCTATCCCCTCAAATTATTTTATCTGCATTTGCAAAAAATTATTTTATTTGAGGCTACAGGAGCAACCTCGAGGGGGGAAGCTATTATCAATTCATAATAATTCAACTTTACACGCCTTTTACGTCTTCTTAAATGACCAAATATATATATTTTATTACTATGAAGTGAGGAATGTTAGTGTAGCGGCTTGTCTCTGGGCAGTCAGTCGGATTCCGACATCGACTTGGGAGAAGTTAAATTCGACTGCCCCGGAGGTCCACAACTCAAGCTGTGTTCCAATAACTTTCCGAGGGCTCACCGCTCTTCTATGCCAACAATGCCTTTGGGATGTCATCGGAAGATATCCAGAAGTTCGGGATGGGGCAGTAAGTTATCCGAAGTCCGAAATATGTGGGGAGTCAACAGGAATTCTTGAAAGCTCATTAGCAATAACAACCTCGATGTCTTCTTTTGTAGCGACTTTGATTCTTCCTCCGAGATTGCCTGGTTTTGTCATTGCTCCTATTGGCAGAACTGAGCGTTCGGCTGATAGATGATAATCGACCTCAATTTCAGCAGCCACAAACAGCATGTTAGAAGTAAGTACAAAGTGGCTTTGACCGATAGAGTGCCAAACATGGCTCCATCGGTCCTCTCTGGCGCTGTCCGGGAGCGGTGGCCGCAAGAGGAGGAGGACAAGGTGATTCTGTGCGTGGACTTACTTCCGAGGTCGAACTGTATCAGGAGGTAGAAGCACACTCGACACCCATTTATATTATATATAGGAATGAGCATGGTGCGATTGCGGTCATCTATACATGTGCGCTGTAATCCCTTCACCACCATCAACACTTCAAACAGATCCCCATGTTTGTAGTATTTGATTATATCGTATGGAATGTGTTGGACTGTTGGACTCAGGGTCAGAGGTTGATGGTGTAGTCGTATTGAGCTATGTTTAGGGTGAGCATCACCCAGGCTCACCCTGCTCGCCATTTAAAGCGGCAGCAACTGGGTAAAGGGCAGACGTGAAGTACGTCGCAGTTTGATCTTTTCTTTTAGAGCAAAGATATCGCGTCGCGGTTCAGGTGACAGTGGAAAATCCTGTCCAGCCGTGGGAAAGACAATGCCATGGAGATATGGAGGACAATGGCCCTGCAATGGCCCTGTTGCAATGGCGTCTTCTACGCTGTCTCATGCCATGTATATCGACATACAGGCAATTTGAAGCTCTCTGCAAGCACTCAATTGGAGATAATGGCAGCGACACCCGCCGTATTTTCTTCCACTCTTTCTTTTATTCATGCTCACGTGAAGAAGTTCTAAAGAGAAAAAAAAAAAAAGAGAATCAACGTTCTTATGCAAGCCTGAAAGTGCGCCGTGAGAATCGTTTGCATGACATCGCCACCAGGAACACCAACCACGCCAAAAAGAACTGAGCAGGACATCACGCAAGGAGAATGGTATTGTGACCATCGCACCATATGGCCTCGAACAGGAATCAGAGTGCTAACCTCCACCATCGCCTTCCCACATATCAGCTTCCAATTCGGCTTCAAGCTCCTTTTGCAGCTCGTCGTCAAGACTGTTGTCATCCTCATAGTCCATCACGTCAAGTCCATCGCCATCCTCTTCACCAGTCGCTTCGGGACTGGGCAAGCTGGAGCTCTTGGAATCTTTGTCTGTGACCGTAGCAACCTCTTTTAGGCTAGTGGTTCGGTTTCTTGCCATCTGCTGTCTCTTTGCTAGTCTGGAGAATCGTATATCTTCAGCCACTCCCGCAGACCCATCTCCGTTCTCACTATCGTTATCTCCATCCGCAGACGGTGTTGCCGAACGCTTTCTCTTCATCTTGTTGCCGTTTCGACTAATGTCACTAGCTCCAGAAGCATTGCTTTCACTATCACTGTCATCATCAGCATCCGAGCCTAGCCAGTCATCGAGCTCTTTGTTGGTCTCGTTCCAGTCAAGGTTCCATGTGTCGATGTTTTCATCGGGGCCGGGAGGCACCACTCCATCAAGGTCATCAGCTTCATCGTTGGGCACACCACTCTCTGCATCATCCGAGATACCCTCGTCATCCGATGAGAGAATTGCGCCATCGTCGAGTTGGGGGTCGTAGACTGACGAAGCTAGTTCTCCTCGATCATCAGGGTGGACGGGAATGAGATATGGCTCTTCATCCAATCGTTGCCACTGCGACATGGAGTCAAAAAGCCACTGAGTGGTAACGATTTTGATATGAGAGTATCGAGCTGCCTGCCGAACTTTTGCGGTTCGATTCCTCGCCGCAACAAGATGAGTTGTATACTTATTGACGTTTTCAAATATGCGAGCACCAAATCCTCTAGACCAATAAGCAACATCGGCACTGTAGCATGTGTCAGCAATTCTAATCTTGGGTTTGGCTCGAAGCTAACCGGAAAGAAGACCGACCTCTGAATATCAGCACCCAACGGTATTACCCCTGAAAACACCAAAACCACTCCTTCGAGCACCCTCAGCTTCATTTGTGGCATAATAGTCTTAATGTCAGGGACAAGCTGCAAGTCCACGCTCACATCGGAGTTGTTCTTCAGCGGCGGCTTCCTTGCGTTCTTCCCGCCTCGCAGTTCTGCTACTCGACCACCCTGAGAGCTGGCTAAAGCCTTGTCATACTCATGGAAGAATGCCCGGTGAACTTCTGTAAGACTTTGTTCCAAGTGCATCAGTTCCACATCGTTATCTTGAAGAAGGTGATGGCGATGTTTACTGGCATCACTAGACGACTCCTCTCCCTTTCGGTTCTCATCGTTCTGATCAGCTGCACTATCTTCAGCGTCCAATAGCTTCTGCTTTTGCAGAAGTGGGCGATCATGAAGCTGTGCTGCTAATGCTTCGTCTTGTTTAGATGCCTGTGCCTGAAGCACATTTGGGTCATCTCCCCCGCCCATGGAAACGAGCTGCTCTAGAGCAGAGATATCAGGTGTTGCGTTTGCATGATTAAGTTCTCCAGACGCAGGTTGGGCCTCAACATCGTCACCTCCGATGAGTTTTTCCTCGGCAACCTTTTCGATTTCTGCCACGCCACTCTTGTTAAGAGCGCTTGGGATAGTCTTCAATGGTATATTCTGCTTGAAATCCTGTTTCTTTGGTAGGAAGCTTGAGTTGATATCTCCGATCCCTACAAAGAAGTCATAGGGTGTGACCTTGATGAGATTGTCGCTCCATTTCCAGACATCACCTCTGTCGTCAATTATGACCACCATGTTAGTATCCACTGGAAATAGCCGCTGTAGATTTTTCGCAGTTAAACTTCCACTCTCATCCCGACTCAGTATCCTATCTCCGAAGATCTTCCGCTGTGGATCAACAATCTTTGCGATAGCTTTTGCGTACGCCCTTGTGCCCATGGTATAGATGTGTAGCTCGTATAACTTCGAAATGTTTTCTAGGAACTCTTTCAGGCCTGGCCGAAGTTTGATGTAGTACCAGCAGCCACGAGCGGCTGCCGCTGGTCCCTCATCCATCAGCTTGAAAGCTTGAACATCTTTGACAGCTTCATAATTCGGATTGTCCACGTCCTTTTGCCATTCTTCTACTGTAGGGTCAACCGTTGCATGAATGATTGTTTGATCCAGATCGACGACCAGAGAGAGTTTTCTTGACTGGAGCAGTCGTCGCTTAGCCTCTTCCTCTATGCGAGTTGCTTCCTGCAGATCGTCAGCATATTTCGGACCTAATTGGATGTTGTTGCTGCAGAGGTATGATACGCACATCCGCACTCACAGTCAGATCCATATTATCGTGAATCATATTGATAGTGGCACGTTCTGCGTCGGCAAAGTCCGTATTATACGTAACCCTGCAGTTTCAATCAGTCGCGTGTGATGGGAGGGTAAAAGGGATAAGGAAAGCGCGAACGTACTCGGTCATGTCCTTCCCACAGAGCGTACAAAGACCGCCAAATTGCACCGAGTGAGAGCATGGTTCTTCGATCTCGGCGATATCAATGCTGTAACAACAATTAGTATTCCCCTATGGAGGCTTCTCGCGTAGGTCTGCCTTCTAACCTTGCTTCGATCATCATGCCTTTCTTTATTTTCCAAGTCGTCAAAACGCCCTCGACTGGAGATTCAAATCTTGTCGGAAACGTCTTCTCGACCTGATGTTCTTCTCCAAAACGGTTACCTTCTGTCACCGTCGTCTTATAGAAGTACGAGAACAGCGGTGCGAACCTCTCGACATTGTCGTTTGGTTGCTTCAACAGCTCGGTGACCGTGATTGGGTAATGAAGGGATTTGGGTAGAAGTAACCGCATTCCTTCGCCACCTCGGAGGCCTCAGAGAAGGGCTTGCGTGACCGAGAGAGGGCAGGCTCTTCTGCTTCTGCTTCTGTCTCTTCCTGTGCTCGTGTCGCCGCCCGTGTTCGAAGTGAGTAGTTCTCACGATGCGCGCGCGAATCTATTTGTCGCTCGAATTGAAGCAGCTGTCTGAGACTCAGTCTGGGTAAGAGTACGTCGAGATTGCATCGGATCAGAATAGACAGATAGAGAGAAGCTGGTGTGGGGGACAATTTGTGTGTGCTACGGAAGGCGAACAATGCTTGGGTTCGGAATTGTTGCTATTGAAGCTCCACAACTCAGCGCTCACATGACATGGATTGGCGTGAGTCTTGGCATTCGCAGTTCATTCTCGAGGAGGGCGGTCTGGCCTATTTATTTTCCTTTTCGCTTACCCACCATGCAACGACTCGCCGTGTTACCTCTACGGTGATACGCCGCTCTCTTTGTCTCTTCACCACCTCACCGCTCTCGGCTAGATGCAATCCTTGGATGTTATGCGTCATCTCTATTCCGTGGTTCGCACGAGTAAGTTGTCGTTGTCCCAGTTGCCTTTGACACCCAATCCGTTTGCGGCAATTGTCACATGATCTTAAACTGTCGCTGCTTCCCGACCCAAGACGAAAACTCATCTACAACCTCTGATTGTGCAATTATCTAACTAACATATCTGTAAATGAAATCGCCATCCCGCCGGTCCTGACCAGAAAACACAAAACACGCGCAAATCGCAACTATGACTGCGCGGCGTTACTGTGCTCAATTCCTCAGTTTACCATACTCACTTTGGCCCATATAGCTCATGGGCTCCCACTCCGCAATTCTCCTTTGAATTTCAGGATCGCTCTCATCACCGATAAACGTCCAGCTCTCTTCCGAGTCATCCTGCGCATCGTCCGTGTCGACGCCTCGTTTCTTGATCAACGACTTTGCGTACTCCAAATCTCTATAGATGGATTGGATCGCTGTATCCACTCCATCTTCCTATAATAGGAGTCAGTGGAGTAATTCCAAGAAAAATGAATATGTACTATACCTTTCGGATATGTTCCCCCAGCACTTTCGCCTTTACCATCATCCTCTCATCGTGGGTGGCTTCCCATAACGCACGTGAGAAGACACTCACGTTGAGCTTCTTGATGCATATGCCCACGCCCAAGTCTTCGATCCTTGAACCAAAGAAGAACTGGTCGCCAAAGAATGGTTTGATGATCGTTGGTAATCCAGCCCTGAGACTCGCACCTGTGGTGCCAGCACCGCCGTGATGGGCAGCGGCATCGATCTGTTTGAAGAGCCAATCATGGGGAGCTGACTTGATCTGGTGAATCTCCTTCGGCAAGGGCACCTCAGGCGCAGAAGCATCCTTATTACTTAGCCTGTCAGACCAACCCTTCGAGAGGATACATCTCACGTCGGCTTTGAGGACAGAATCAATGATTGTCCGTGTCAGCGCTGCAGGATCCGATACGACAATCGAGCCAAACCCAACGTAGACAAGTTTCTTTCGATCTTCCCTTGCCTGCTTGATAAAGTCTGTCAGTTCCTTCGGCGGTTCCCAATCATCGGCCTCGTTAAGAAACCAGTATCCCGTAACTCTTATCCAATCGCTGTAATCCAAAGGAGGGACGACTACTGAGGGGCTGAAGTTGTAAAGAAATGGGACCTTGTTTGGCTGCAGCTTATCGAGGTTCGTACGGGGTAACCCTAGTTCCTTCTTCCGCCACCGATTGACTTGTCCTGCAATGGCTTTCCAGAATACGTTGTCGAACATCACGTAAGTGAAGTAGTTGTATGCTCCACCCATCTTGTGTTCGGGAACAACAAATGCATGTGGGTATGCTCTTGTTCGAGTCCATGGCATTGTAAACGCCCTGAAATAGGGAATTCCAAGTGCCTCAGCGATGTGTATTCCAGCCATTGCACTTGGGCTCTCGATGAGGATGTCTGAATCCTGGCAGGCTGCCCATGCAGAACCGAGCAGTTCATCCAACCATCCCCGGAACTAAATCATTTAATTTAGCTCCATCTCAAGTCGTCCGGAAAAGAATTCCTTACCTTTAACGAGGCCTCCCTTATGAAAGAATACGTGAACATCCCATTTTCTATACAGATTCTCATCAACTCTGCGGGATCGCCTTCAACCTGAGCAAACTCTATGCCGTGCTTCTCGATCCATGGCTTGAACTCAGCGTGAGTAGCAATCTTTGGCCTGTGGCCTTCTGCAAGTAGTCCCTTGCACAGAGCAATGTAAGGCTGAACGTCGCCTCGAGAGCCAATTGTCAGGCAGGTAATTCTAAGTGATTCCGTAGGCTTGAAATTAAGAATAGATGCGCGAGGATCATCAAAGAGTATAGGAGGCACTTCCACAGGATAGTCTAGCATTACGTTAGAACGATGAAGTTGCGGGAAATAGATGCTTCATACCAATATCGAGTATTGACCTGGATAGCCTCAGGTCCTGCGCGTTGCGCCCGTTTTGGCGTGCCTCCTGTAACATGGTGTTTTCTGCTTTCGCTGCTTCTGCCTCATCTTTCTCTTCTTGTGTCAGGATGCCAGAGTCCTTGAGGAATCGGACCGTTTCAAGGCAACGCAGCAAAGTGACCGCGCAATCATCACGAGTATCAGGCTGAGCGAATTCGAAGAAGAGCTCCTCGTGGCCCCGAATAACGATTACCAAGCCCGAGTAGCCAAAGCGGAAACCTTTCTCTTTGTTGACGTTTTCCACGTCAACTAGTGGCAATATTAACTGTGTAGGGTCAGTACATGATAGTGTAGGGAGTGCAGACAGGCCCCACCTTGGTTCGGGTGCCAGGCAGCAGACTTCGAAAGCAAAAATTCCTCTTGCTGATATATATTTTCCCATAGAGAGGCAAGACTCGATGCAGGTATCCAAAATATGTGGCTTGTAACTTTTCTGTTGCTGGGTGGGCAAAATGGGTCCGGAAACGATCACCATGCTCCCCTTCATCTTCCTCATCTTCAGGGTCTCCAAGCTCATCATCTGGCATTAGACCCACGGGGTCATCATAATGTTTCCTCCCTCCGGCCCACATGCCGGAGACCTTCTCGAGGTAACCCATAGACTCAGTGGCCAAGAGACTACTCATTCTCTTGGAGTGGGTCTTTAGATAACCCGCAAACCCCGCAGCCCTTTGAAGCGGATAAGATCTAGCCTTCATGATATCTTGTAGCGTGGGTGAGGAAGATGCCCGGTATCCAGCACGATTCATTTCGGCGCCGTTATCTGACTCGCTCGTGCCGTCGCCGCCTTGACCTCGAGGAGTTGTCGAAGTTCGTTGAGTCTTCGACCTCGTTGGAGGATATATTCGAATATTTGTGTCTGGAGAGCGAGAGTTTTCTTCAGAGTGGCCTCTCACACTTCTACCATCAAGATCCAGTCTAGTCCCAGATTCAGATCGCTGAATTCTCTGTATGGTAGGTGACTGGAAGACATCGCTTCGATTTAATATTTGGCTAGCAGAAACTTGCGTTTCCTCGCTGGAGTGAATTGCCCCAGTCGATCCTGGTTCGGGGTCCAGTGAATGAACATACGAGTCCGAGGAACCTTGCGGCTTCGATGTCAAAGGAGAGCTGTCCCCGAGGCGATCCCTGCTCTTGCTCCCGCTTCTCCTGCCACGATCGAAACTCGAACGCCCAAATTCCTTATTTATGTCCAAACTACGCCGGTTACCGTAGTCACAGCTCGAACGTGAAAATTCGCCACTCGGGCGAGGGCTACCCTTATTGCTCCCGCCAGGAGACACTAGCGAAAGGGTTGCTCGAACATTCTCACGCAGAATGGGGGTTGATGCTGCCTTTGAACTGTGTTCCTTTACGCTGCCTGTGCCGTCTCTAGTGTCAAGCGTATGTCCTGGATCTCGCTGGGTAGAGGTGTCATCGACCAACGCCCGTAGCACGTTGAGGGCATCTTCGCCAAAGTTGAAGAAAGAGAAGAAGTACTATTTATCAAGTCAGCTGGATCCTCCTTCATGGTGTAGAGATAGCTTACCTCATCCATGGCGAAGGTTTCATTATTGTTATAAACTTGTATTTTGAATGTTTCGGCAAACTCAATGACAGGGCTCTCTTCTATGTCAAGGATATTTTCGACAGGCAAGGATATCTTTACACTATCTCCTTCGTTGTGGGATCTAAATATGACCTTCTGCAGTGACTTCACCCACTCTTTAGCGCTCGCAACGCTATCGGCTTTGAAGTAATATTTTCGATGGTTAGTGGTTACCGAAAAGCTCGTAGAGTCTTTCCCTTTCTCCTTATTCTCGGAATGTGATGCTGCTATACCGTATCTCAGGTCGATATTTCCGCTGGGAAAGTAGACGTCTGAGGGATCTGTATAATACGAGAGAATATCACCCTTCAGTACGAACCAGTAACGGTTGAACTTGGGATTTTGACGGCCACGCTTTGCCAGGTATCCTGATTTCGCGACTATATTCTGTGTTTAATGAGTAACAGTAATGTTTCGCTTCAGTAATTCTGCGGACATACCGATTTCTTTGGCAGATATGCATAGAAACAGACATGCTTCGTTGTGACATACATGTAGCCTTGAAGTAGGACGCTGTTCAGCAACCAGCATGGATACTCTATTTATATTAGCCAACTAGGCTTTATGACTCTAAGCCAGGGACGTACCTGATATGACTTCCTCGGGTTCGGAGAACTCGAAAATCTCCATCAGTCGCGTAGACAGGTTGGTGGCGGGCCCATATACTTCACCCTCGCTGGCTTCTACCTCGTCATGTCCCCGATGGTTGGCTCTCAGCCTTGACGAGGCGCGGTGTGCTTGTGCTTCAGCCTCTAAAAGTCTGCTCATGACAGGCACCTCCCTAGGTGTCGCTGCAACCACCTCTGGCCCAGAGAGCACGACCTCTTCCTTCTCGCAGGTGTTCTCCGACATATAGCTCTTCTCTTTCACCGTCTTCAAACTAAGTCTCGGGAGAGATCTGAGTAGCCTGTGCTCGGATATCTTTCTTCTATGCTTGCCAGAATTTATCCTCGAAGACTTATCGTCACCCACTCCCTTAGGAGACTCCTGGGTTTTCTGTTGTAGCTCAACTGGAGGTCCATCGTCTTCCGCTTCGCTCGAGTCGGAGTCGAATCGAGAATTAAAATCGACTTTTGAACCTGCAGCAGCAATCATTGAAAAGACCGATTGGTTCATGTATTGAACACCCCGCCCCCTTGGCGCGGTGACGTCTTCAGAGGCATCATCGCCATCCTTGAACCTCTCAGGGATATCGAGCGGAAGTCGAGATTGTTCCTTTCTCATCTTTGTCAACTTCCGCCCGACTTTCTTCTTCAACTCGTCTTCAGGAGGCATTTTCAGATGAGGATAGATCTATTCTCTATTCTCCGTCCTACCGACGTTGTGCGGGATGTTGAAGGCAGGAGACGTCGAAGTAGGACCCGATCCGCTGGATGGTTGAAATCGGAAATGGATCGGGGATGAGCACCAGCAACATTTACAATGCTCAAACAACGAACGCCACGTAAAATCTGTCCCATAGCATGTTCGCGGGGCTCAGTTCAAACCACGAGTACCGCATGTAGTGCAAACAGTTGTACGACGAAGAAAACTTCAAGCACTCGCTGGCCGCGCAGTCAAGTATTATAAGTCACTGGTTGAGATGTACAGGAAACGTTCCCGAAGTTCGCTAGCGCAACTTGGCGTGGCGGGAGCAGCAAACAACATGGGATGCATCGACATGGGAGGCCTCCTTCGCAGCATAACCGTCCGGGACAGATCGGGTGCGTGAGACTCCAAACAGAAACAATCTATCGTGTGTCGTCGGTCTTATCGGTCCCATGCCAGACAACCATCCACGACAACCAGGCAGTCACCATCTCTGGAACATTGGTATTCCCAGTCCATCACCAGCGCAGGCTGCGATGTGTCAGGGGTTCAGAAAACTCGTCTATCTCGACAGGACGTCAGCTGGGGCTCGCCAGCAGAAACATGTGATGTCTTGAGGCCCAAGTCCATAGATCCTCATTCATCTAGAAGGAGATGCGATTCGCATGTCGAAATGCCTTGCATCCTTCAGCATGGCTATGAACAGAGAAACAAAGGAACCCCCTGTGCACGTAGCTGAAGTTTTAAGGGGGGGGCTTCGTGGTATTATATCTTTTATTGATACAGAGCGCTGCCCACCCAGCAGACCGTCAAACCCATTGGCCAGTTACAGCCCATCCGCCGCAATTGTCCTGCAAGTATGAAGCAATATGACACCCGAAAAGCCTAGAACCGAGCATCCATATCATCCAGAAAAATACCAGGTCCCTTCAGCGACACTATCTCTCTCTCCCTCCTCTTCCTCTCGTTTCTCTCAACCTCTGCAAGTCTTGCCTTCTCCTTCTCCTGCGCTTTATCTAACGCTTCCAACTCCATCTCCATGCCCTCTTTCCACTTATCGCCATACATCCTCTTGAAGAGCTCGACTGTACCGTCCACTATCTGGTGTTCTAGCGTGCACAAGGCCTTCTCCTTTAGGTTCGCGATTTCTGCGGCCAACTGCTTCTCTTCCTCCATCTTGGCTTTCTTCCGTGTCTCCGCCTCTGCTTGATAGGCTTCCTGGTCTCGCTTCCGCTTGAGCTTCATTTCTTCGATGTGCTTCTGCTTTTTGGCGAGATACCGAGCTGAATGCCCCACCGCGTCACCCGTCTTGACAGGAGGCAGAGGATCGAGAGGTGGTGCGGTAAAAAAGAGGATATGCCCATGCTCATCGTGGTGGAACTTCTCACGGATATCTTCGGGGATCGAATGGTTGGCGGCGTCGCTTAGGTGGTAAACCTCTATCGGTCTGGGGGGGTTGTAAGCGTTTACTGCAGATATGCCAGTACGAGAGAGAGCGGGTTGATGGTATCCGTAACTGTGATGAGGAGTCGTATAATGGTTGGACTGAGCTACTGCTTGCCCTTGAGAGTATCCTGACTGCTGAGGAGTTTGCGTTGCATAAGAGACAGCAGGCTGCGGTGACGGTTGAAACGCTGGAGCGGGTGAGGCAGACTGCTGGTTATATTGTGGAGGATATTGGTGGTTATAGGCCTGTTGTGCATGGGGTCCTTGCGCTGGTATAGACGTGCCCCTCACTTGGTGTTGAGGGGTGCCTAGACCGATTCCCACATCTGCATTGCCGTTGCCAACATAACTGATATGGGCATTCTGGTTAGGTATAGTCGGGATTTGCCTCGCCGGCTGTGGTGGCGGCTGTGGTGGCGGAGATGGCGTCGGCTCCGGGGGTGGGGATTCCTGGTTGAAAATATCATAAATCAGATGAAATCTTACTGTTATATGATAGGAATATTGGAACTTACATTTGGCTCTCTCGGTCTCTTATGCACTGCACCTACGATGGGCGGTGCATTTGCGACACCCCACGCTGGTTTAGGAATATCGTCGTTCTCGTTTGAATTTGCCGGTAGCAAGTGTTTGATCGGGCTTGGTACCTTCTTCATCTTCTTTGGTTGATCGAATAGATCCATCTCGTAATCTTTCTCGCGAACCTCGTCTGGAAGGCAGCTTGCCCACGTCTTGATTTTGTTGAGTTTGTACTTCTCTTCGTTGTAGCGAGACTCACAAACATAAACATCTTTGTCGTGTGGAAAGCCGCGTGGTCGACCCTTGTTATAGCGTGTAAAGAACATAACAAAACACCGGTCAACCACCTCATCAATATGATGGTCGCGATATTGACCCGTCTTCACAACTTCATTCTCATAGAAGTGCCGCTCATGTCGATGTACTGTCTGTTCAGGTCTGTAATACCAGCAGGCATTAACCCATTGCTGGCCTTCTGAATCCTGCCAGGTGCGGTAAATCTGAGCTACTATGGGCTTCGTAACATCATTGGGATTCTGAATGTGAACCCAGTCGCCTAAGCAATGTCAGTCCGATCCGTGGCGCGTGTAACAAGCACGGCATATACGTACCAACTTTCCATAGCTCGCCATTATGCAGAATTCCATTTGGTAAAGGCAACCTGCCGTCTTCCATGGTGTATTCGCTGTCAGGTTTCTTCTTCTCCTGCTCTGCTAGGTGACGAGCTTCAATCTATTAACCCAATTAGCACTGTTTGAATTGTCGGCAACTAGATCCGCATCCTGCACGAACCTGAAGATCAACCGCGTCTTTGTAGATCTGGCTGTCGTCTCGGTTATACATTTTCGCGTTCTCAAACATGATTTCGACGTCCTTCATGAAGTGATCAACCGACTGATACTTCTTTCTCTTCGCTTTTTTCTACACCCAAAGTTCGGACGTCAGCCAAACGCCAAAAAAAGCCCCGCTTATATCAGCATTGAATGAAGTGTGTACCTTGATAACGTCGAACGCCATCGGCACCTTGATCTCCTCAAAGTACTCTGGCATCTGTGCCTTATCCGGAAGCTTTTCAAAGTGGTTGACCTTCAGCTCCCCCGTAGGACCCTTGAATTTCCTCAACCCTTTAAGCACCGCCTTTATTCTCGCCTCCATAGGCGTATCGACACGAGGTGGCCTGCCACGCTTGCGACGCAAATCCGCTTCACGAGCCGTTTGGCCATCATCTCCTTTAGCAGCCCCTCCACCCTCGCGTTTTGTGATCGCAGCTGTTGAGCGCGGTCCGCGCCTCCTACGCCGGCGGACTCCTTCGTCGTCCGAATCATCAGCTTCATCGTCCTCTTCATCTTCGTCATCCTCATCTTCTTCTTCGCCTTCTTCCTCAAGGGGAATAGGAGATGCTGGGGGGATTTCCCCGAGATGCGGAAGGGTGGCATCTTCGGCTGAGACAATCTTCTGGTCGACCAGTTTCTTGAGTTCGGATTCGAGAAGTGGCTGTCAATCTTAAAGTTAACATACAGCGCCATGCTAGGTTGTGAACGCTGCGCTACTTGAATCATACCTTCAAAGCAAGCGCGTCTTCGTATGCTTGGGATTGTGGTCTATTATAAACTTGCGCGTTGTGCGAAAGCTACGAGCGATCCCGTCAGCATCACCTTTTTCGCACAATAGAGCAAGCAGCCCCCTGGCAGATACGACTCTAAACTCACCAGCGCAAAATCCCTAACAAACTGAGCAAAATTTTTATAAGTTCTTGCTGTCACATTTGACTGTCCAAACCCAATCTCGTCAGCATCGGGTCCATCCTCAAGAAATATCCAGGGACAACAATTGCCCCGACCGTCGCACCATCTGCCACATACCTTTATCACACTCATAGCCATTGGCTCCCTAATGACATCGTAATAGTCAGGATTCGCTCGTTTATTGACTCTGCGATGGAAGATCTTTGACACGTCATGGCCACTACGTCCGAAGTCAGTCCGTGTGCCGAAATGCGTAGCAATTGCAGCGAAAGTCCCGACTTACTCTGAATCTCGATGTGCGTAGACGTTCTTCAGAACGGTATCCATCGCGCGCCATACCTCGTCGGTAATTGTAGATTCTCCATCCGTACCATTCCTATTGTTCTCGGCAGCATTTGTCTCTGTGGTTGGAATGGGTGAGGGACTTTTCGTCCCGCCAGCAGCGGCGCCAGCAGCGGGCATTGCTAGGAAGCAGAGAGGAAACCCAGCTCTAGAAATTCTGTACGATTCTGATGGGTTGGTCTGATGTGGGTTTCCTGGTGTTGACTTGGTCGTTGATGCTGAGAGCTGCAAGGAGGTGCTCCCATTCTCAAGCGAAAGAGCCTCATTGCTGTCGTGGGTACCAACTTCCTCACTCAAAGGCAAAGCGCTGTCCCTATTGTCCTCGCGCGTGTCGCCACTGCACTTCTACACTACATGACCTCTCATAAATTCGTGGATATCGCCTCACCAGCTCTAAGCTGTCCCTCATCCCGTCTGCCCAAAATAAAACCTCCAGCCGCATAGAGCTTATTCTCTATTCACCTCAGCTTCACCTCCGCGACCCTCAGCAAGATGCGCATCAAACTGCGAGGGCCCTCCAGCTCCTCCATCATAACCCTACCCGAAAGCGCAACCGTCGGCGAGCTACTGTCCTCGATATCCGAACAGACATCCTTACCGAAGTTCGAGCTAAAATCTGGATTTCCTCCGAAGCCTCTACTTCTGGACTCATATCCAAGGTCGAAACAGCTGCTAGAGCTGGACGAAAAGCTCGATGGAGGTCAGCTGCTCGTTAGCCCGCCGATGGCCGTCAGCGCGGAGGAACTCGAACGTGGAAGATCAGGGATACTCGAGGGCGAAGGCGGAGGAGGAGGCAGAGATGTCACAGATATCAAGGCGCCATTACCATCGCGACCCAGCCAAAAGCTTTCCAACGTCCTCAACACACAACCAAACCCCACAAAATCCTCTCCCTCTCCTGCGCCTCCACCTGGCCCTCTCTCTCTCACCTGCAAACAAAACCCCACCCTCGGCTCCGACCCCCCCGAACTCCCCCTCCCCACCCACGGCGCCACTCTCGTCCTCCGCATAATGCCAGATGATAACTCATGCCTCTTTCGAGCCATCGGCAGCGCCGTCCTTGGCTCCATCGATTCAATGAACGAACTACGTTCCCTCGTCGCCTCCACAATCCAAGAAGACCCCGAAACCTACCCCGAAGTCGTATTGGGCGAGCAACCCGACAAATACTGCGAGTGGATCCAAATGGAATCCTCCTGGGGCGGCGGCATCGAACTCGCCATCCTGAGCAAACACTTCGACCTCGAAATCTGCAGCATAGACGTCCAATCCCTCCGCGTAGACCGCTACAACGAAACCCGCCCTACCCGCTGCATCATCGTCTACTCCGGCATCCACTACGACACCATCTGCTACAGCCCTAGCGACCCTCCCTACACACACGCCTACGCGCCCCCAGATTTCGACGTCAAGGTCTTCGATTCCGACGACGATGCCATACTGCAGAAGGCCCTGGAGCTGTGCAAGATCCTGCAAGGGAGAAAGTATTTCACGGACACTGCGGGATTTAAAGTCAAGTGCAATATTTGTGGCGAGACGTTCAAGGGCGAGAAGGGTGCGGCGGAACATAATAAACAGACGGGTCATGTCGACTTCAGCGAAGCGGGCTGAAATGAAACCCTTTGTATTCTATTCTGTTCGGCGCTCCTTTACGTCTCAAGCTTGCATACGGAGTATTTCCATAACATCCAAGAATCTAAATCTGGCTTCTCAATCTCATTTTTCTGATTTGCTTTAGAGGTATTTATTACGGTTTGAAAACGGGGGGGGGGGGATAATAGAGTATCGTGATATTCAACGGAGTGCATAGCTAATTTTTTATACACAAGGGGAAAAAGCTTTATTTAAAGGTGCTTGCCGCTGGGAATGGTAAATGAACTTTGATGGTTTTTTCCTATTGTTATTGGATGAATAGTAACCCAGTGTTTCCGCATCCTATTGTTTTGCTCTAATCTATTGTACTGCAATAATTTCTTGTTGTTCCCGAACCAACACATACTTTTCGCCCGCATCGCGCGCAATGTATCTGGAACTCTTAGAAACTGATTCTAAAAGAGGGCTCTAGGGCCAAATTCTTTCGTATATGCCCCACTTCAAAGTGCATTCGCCTCCAAGTATATACAGAGAATATCTTCAGAAAGATGTTGTTTTCATGTGGTAAAAAAAATCCATCACAGATGGTCCATAGAAAGATGCTGCGCCGACCACCTGTATCCGCACTGCCATATCCTACACTCAACCCAAGGGGAGCCCATCGTAAAGATCGTTAAAGAGAAAAGGAAAGGTTGCCCCCCCAATAGCGTTCAACACACAGGTGTCCAAGAGCCTTTTATTTTTAAATTTTCTGACAATGGGGAAAGCAACGTGAGCGATATGCTAGGGGGGTCAATTGGTGCCTAAGATCCCGTAGAACTTTTCACATCCAAAGGTAGCAGCAGTGTCTTTCTTCCACAGGTCGTCAAAGGCAGTGAAGAGGACAAGACCAGCCGGGTTCGAGGAAAAGCTACTCTTCAGAGAGCTGATTGCCGCCTGTTGATCGGCTGGGGAAGGAACAGCCTTGTTTTTGGTGCTACCCTGGTGTGGCCACCCACTCTCAGTGATGACGGTCTTCTTGCCGCCGCAAGCCTGTGCGACAGCAGCGGCCTGCTGCGCGACGTACGAACCGGCATCTGAAGAGTCGACACCCGCAAAGAAAGCGTGGCAGTTGGCAGCAGCGTAGTCAGAAGCCTGGCAAAGCTCTGGGTGGTTGATCAATGCAATGAATGTATCGACCGTTACGACTGGACCATTGAAGCCAGCTTGCCTTAGTTGGGTGCGAGCAGAGTTTACAGCAGCGATGACAGGCCCCGGGGCGCCGCCACCGTTGACGACTTCGTTACCAACGGAAACAGTGTCGAAGGAATCCCAAGAGCTTTTTGCAGCAGCAATGAGAGTTTGGACTTCTGCGTCCACCTTGTCCACATCGTAGACACCGGCGAAGATCTTCATGCCTTTGGGCTTGGCGGCATTAAGAACGGTGGTAACCTGATTGCAGTCGACGCCATATATACGGACCAAGGAGTAGCCGTTGATCTTGTCAAAGTCACTGTTGACTTGGCTCTGCGACTTACAACTGCCGTCGGCATTATATGGTGAGTAGACAATGCCATTGCCCGAGCCGGAGCCGGAGCCAGAACTCGGAGCGGCAGCCGGAGCAGAAGAGGCAGTCGCCGTTGAAGCTGGTGGAGTTGCAATAACAGCATTTTCGACTGGCGTTGAACCTGGAGGGTAGATAGTTTTGATAGGAGTGCCATTTTCATTAACCACCACCACTACCTCTGCCCTCTCGACAATGTGCGTGTCACGACGAGCATGATGATGGCGTTTCCCTATTCTGAACGTTAGCATAAAAATGAAAAATCATGTATTACTGGATGAGATGGAAAAATCCTACCATGGGGCTGCGCAGTGGTCAGCTGAAGCATAGAGATCGCGGCGAGAGCTAGTGCGGCGATCTTCATGTTGACGACTTATAGTTATGATTCTTGTATAAAAAAAATTTGGGAAGTAGTGATGCGAGTTGACTGTGTCCGGCCCGCGGTAAGTAAAAGAAGATATTGAATGAGGAATTCAAGGACGCGAAATTGAGGATCAAATAAGGAATTGAAGTGGTTAAAAGGCAGGCGGAAAGAGTGGCAGGAGTCTGATAGGTGAGCGTTGAATGTGAGGGTCTCTCTTACTGCAGTGAAAGAAAGTCTTTTTGTCGCGAGGTGAACAATAGGTAAGAGAGAATGTTTTTGTTGCTGGATAGGATCTTTGTCCAGGAACGAGTAGACTGAGCAACGGGCAGGAATGCTTAGGTTTTTGATGTTGATCTGAAAGAATGGATGAATGCCACGCAGTAGTGTATCTTGACCCAGCGCAGTCACAGACGCGAGGAATGTCGATAGATATAGATTGAAAGGAATGTAACGGAGCAGTCAAATACTCCAGATGTATCACGAAGGACTTAGATCAAAGGTAAGGATAGGTTGAGGGTGAGAAAGAAAAGGAGCATGAGGAGTGGGTAGGAGTTGTTCTTAAACAGACGCACAAAATGAAGACGGAGTGGTGGGCGTTTGACGTTGCCATGCTGCCGCATAGCGCCTAGCAGTATGTGTTGGACGGGTTGGGTCTTGCATGCTGAGTTGTGGCATACGCAGCGTATCCAGCGATCCGTTCCTGGCAGATGCAGTCAGACAAAGGCTAAAAAGAGACAGAACCCCTTGCAGTAGTTCATACCCTGACCGCGAACCGCCTATTGTAGCCTTGTACTGCTGCAGGGGAAGTCACAGCAGAGCACATACTGCGTGCCTCCGGGGAATAAGGGAACGTGGCTCGCGCGGTTTCAGAGGTATTTGGATGCAGTGTCTTTGGCGGTGAAGATTGGATGAAAGATATGCCGGAGGGATCGGTGAAGCTTCCGTCGATTGTCCGTGGGCCACGTACTCAATCTAGCACTGCGTAGTATATACTCCATGTACCCTGGATCAAGTAGGACTCCCTAGTCCTTGTCCCGCGTTGGCGCTCGCGCTTCCGAATTCTTTCTCTCTCCTCTCGACAAGATTTTCTTCACCAGACATGGCGTCTAAAAAAGCTCTAGGATATTCTCGTCGGTCAGAGTACTTGCAACGAAGTCCTCTGCAAACCTACTCTAACAAGCTGATCTCTTGATACACGCAGTACGGAGCACAACTGACTCTGTGTTCCGTCACTTACGCGGACAGAGCCGGGGGATCCGCCGTCCATCATCAGCCCTACCGAGACAAGGGACGGATCCCGCCAACCCGTTTTTCCGCTCGCTCCTCCATTCCGTAGTACGAGTACGAGTGCGGGCTCAGTGCACCAGGGAAAGAGCCAACCCCTTCCCTTTCCAAGACCTATTCATAGCACCGCTCTCTGTACAAAGGGAGGTTTTTGTTGCAGAATCCAATGTCTCTTACCCTACAACTGAACTGGAGAACAGCCCTCAGCTGAAAAAAGATACCAGGCTCACGGGCGTCTCGGCGATAGAGTTATCATGATGTTCCCGGCATCTCTGAAGCTACCGAAACCTACCACGTCCCTTGCAATCTTCCTGTGGGGGTTGCCCGCCAACCAGATTCTCAAAACGAAGGGTTGATTTTAGCGAAGGTCTTGGTGCCTTTGCAGGGTGATCCTTCCTTCGCAAAAACACTACGAATAACAAGATAGTAGTCCGCTGATTAATCGCCGATGGTCATTCAGCTTTCTTGGAAGAACGAGTTGTACCATTATGCGACTAAGTCCCTCGGGCTACAAGAGAAAAAAAAAAGCCAGTTGGTCTAGCGTGGGGTAGGGGTATTAATGCTATGGTGGCCCGGCTTGGGCAAGAAAATTAAAAATCCGTTTCTACTTCTTCTTGCTCATTACTTTAGTGATGGCATGTCTGATTGTGACGCCGGCCTTTTCGATCTCCTTCTTTGATAATCCAATCGTGATACAGACCTTCAAGGCCGGCTGCAACTGCCAGCCAATCTCCTTCGGTGTTACATGAAGAGGAGGGGGCATCCGCTTCATTCGAGTGATTAAGACCCCGTTTAGAAGTGTCTGTCGTCAGTTAATTTGGGTGAGACTAGCAGTTAGGAGAGTTTGAGGGCCCTACCTCATCGACAACGTCTTGTAGTAGTCTTTCCTGTTCCTCGACACCCAAGTCCCTTGACGCGACTACCTCAGACTTGAGTACAAGAAGCATGATAGGATTTTCCACAGCACTTGTACAGATGACCCAATCGCTCCTCCGGTCCAGCTGCGCTCTCATGGCCTTTGTGTTTTCACGTAATTGAAACAACACATCAGGATTTGATTGGAGCAAGTCTATCGTCTCGCTCGCTGTGGTCGCGAGCATTGCCGGTAGAGCAGCTGAATACGTGTATGCTGATGCGGAGATACGCTGATGCTCAACGATTTCGTCGGAGCCAGCGCAAAACCCACCACCAGCACAGAGAGGCCCGGCCAACGAGCCAACAAGGAAATCAACCTCAACTGCATCGACGTTCTGCTGCTCTGTAACACCACGTCCTGCGCGCCCGAGCACACCGAATGACCATGTCTCGTCGAGGATAAGCCGGAATTTGTATCGTAGTTTGAGTTCGATCTGGATCAACAGAGTATTAGCCCAGCTACGATTCCAAATATGATGGCCGATTTATTTCGCACAATCTTTGGTAGATCCACGATATCCCCGACGTTCTCAAATATCCCTTCCGTCACTATGAATCTCCTGGTCAAGGGTTTTTTCGCTTGCTCCTTAGTGATTTTTGCCAGGACCCTCTCCAGATCTTCCATATTGTTGTGTTCATACCACCGAACCGTGCTTCTGGAGATTTGAATGCCCTTTCGGATGGCGTAATTGACAGCCTTGTCGGCAACAATTATATCGCCTCTCTTCGAGAAAGCCGGAATGACGCTAGAGATAGTCGAGAATGCTTGCGCGTAGATAATGCAAGCCGGTGCCCCTAAAAATGCGGCAATATCGGCCTCTGTCCTCACGTGTACGTCTTGAGTGCCATAGAACCCGGGAGGACCACATGGACCGACCCCATATGTTCTGAGGGTCTGGATAGCTTTCTCTTTTAGAGTCTCGTTTGCCAGGAAGTTGTAGAAATTATACGACGCTAGGTTTACAACGGTTCGACCATTAGAGAGCTTTGACTTTGGTCCAGTCGGACTTTCATTGCTGTTAGATCTTGAACACAGAGTTTGAATAAGAGTCTTTTCTCTCACCCGACAATGACCGGACGTTTCTCATTCTCTGACTCCTCGAATGCGGTCTGAGGTGCCACGAGAGGCTCCGGCATCCAATCCTCGACAAGCTCGTCAATTTCCTTTTCACGATTAGTACGGTTGACGCCCTCCGTGATATAAATCAGCAGCTCACTTCGTCGGATAGTTTGACATAGTTTTGCTTTTGAGTGGAATACTTTGGGGCCAGCAGGTACCTCACGAAGAAAAGGAGAAGGAAGAGCTCCACTGCGGAACGCACTGGGTCGTTCTGGTAGCTGGCTTTGACATATCTTAAAAAGATGGCTGATCCAGGAACCTTTTGGAATTGTATGGAGAGTTCGTTCAAGAACCGAAGCAGATATTCATGGGCGTCGTGAATATCCATTGTACGAATGATCCTTTTTGGACTTGTCGCGTCTCAAACCACCGAGAAATATTGTCACGTGTTAGCTTGTATGGACAAAAATACCCTACCGAGCATACAGCCAACACATGCTCCGCAGGATGTTCATTGAAAACCTACTGATTATCATCGTCACTGGAGTCTTCAGTAATACATTTTGGCACTGCGTCGATTATGTAACTTATTCAAAATTCTCTCCACGGGATGTCAGTTTCACGGTGGACGTCTTGAAGTCCAAATTCAACGCATCTCGACTCCAAAACACAGCCAACACCTACCCGAGTCACCTTATTGTACCTCTCCATTAGAGTTTAACGGGACAGCCCTTACCGTACTATTTTTGTTTATGCACATTTCAGTAAAAGCCGGCAGAAGAAGCCATAAAAAAAAACATTCAGACTATGCAAAGTCGACCCATGAGTGTCATCATGCTGATGTGCGGAGAATTATCAGCTATGTATTGGATTCAAGCTGAGTGAAATACCTAAAGGAATGAAGCATCAAACTGAAAAAGCAAGCAGGAACGAGTAAGAAATGATGTTCTCTATTCCATGTACCACACCAACCCTAGAAAGGAGAGGATTAGATCCGCTAATGCAACGCATCTGTAATCGCTGTACTGAGCCAGAGCATGAACGGCTGTTGCGCTATGCTTTCAGTCGTCTTACAATTCAACCGCTGAATGCCGCTCTCCCGAAACCAATCTCAAATTCTATCGACTCCAAGCTCCGTTTGTCGACTCTAGAAGAGCTTGACTTTGGCTGTAACAGTTGCACCAGCTGCGGTACCTGTCGGTGGGCCACCAGTGTCATTGTTGTTCAGGCCAGTAGGCTGAAGGAGTCCCATAGGGATGCTTGGCAGACTGGTGAGGAACCTCGAAGCGACTAGAGGACCAGCTATTAGGCAGACAAAAATGACAAGCATAACAAAGTAGAGGATTGCGAAACGAATGACACGTCGCTTGCGCAATTTCGATTGCTTTAAGGAGTAGATGGGTGGACGAATTTGACGACTAATTTGTTAGAACTTGTTAAGGATAGACAGGGCAAGAAAAGGTACATACCTCGGCCTTAGCCAGAAAAGCATCACAGAGTGAAACTTGTCGGCGTAAGGGATGGCCAGGATTGGTAACATCAAGAATAGTAGAGTATGACCGAGAATAAAGTCCGCTGCAAACATGCCGAGTTCCGTAATTTTACAGAGAAATTCTCGTCCCGGTTGTGACATGGTATGCCAACCCATGGCGTACCATTTCCCAGTCCACCAAGCGATATTCGATTGATCCTGCTTGAATTCCCTGGTGAGAGCCAAACTGATAATAAGCTTGAAGACAAATCGCTGAATGGCAACAACAGCAATCATTCCGAGAAGTGCCTTAGTGAAGCTCCAGCCCTCGAGGAAGAACATGACCTCAAAGAAAATGAACAGCATCACCACGGCCACACCATGGGCAATAGCGGCAAGTACGGAACCGAACTTCTTGCAGCATATGCTCAAGAGGGGACCCATGCAACAGGCCATGGCGAACAGACCCGCAAGGACACCTGCATTGATCGCTATCGGTGCAAGTGCGACCAGGCCGACTCGTATCAGGGAGTTCGTAGTCTTCGGATCAGAAACGCCAGTTTGAGCATTGATGAAAAGATACGGGATAAGAGTAATGGCCAACAAAACCAACGGACCCACAATCTCGCTGAAAAAGATGTTCGTGAAGTGCGCTCGAGGAACATCGCCAGAGAGTTTCTGAGATGGATCACCAAGTACTTTGCGCTTATAACCAGTGATACGAGTACGAGACAATCGACAGAATGCAATCCACGATGAATGGTGAGACCGAGAGTTGCCACGAGAAAGCCATCTGAGGAATTCACGATAGTCGATGAAGAAGTCGTTCCATGAGAATTGATGCGGATTGAAGATGAAGGGCGAAATGCATAATGCCAATAAAGACACCCAGAAGTAGAGCAACCAGACACCCCAGATAGTCATAGTTGCAAAAAGGAGCATCATTAAGGAACGAGCGCCCAGGTATATCGAAGGTCCAGCAAACCGAGAGTATAACACCCCAAACGGAATACGAGCAGTTGCAAATCCTCGCCCAGTACCGATGTAGCGAGCACCTCCGAAGGAAAGGTCCTGGTGCAGAGCGTTTGCATAGATCTGACAAACAAACACTTCGAAGAGGGGAGACAGAGACGAGAAATGCTTAGCTAGGCGAGTCGCAGCACGCCAGAATCCACGTTCTGTAAGCTCTTGGACCACCAATGGCACAAACGATATGAAGAACACGATGAAGATTGATATGATGCAACGCGAGACCCAGTCCATAATAGGTGCAAGGTTGGAGCAGCCTGTTGGTGTGAGAGGATCGGTAATAGGGGCACCTTTCTTATAATCACAGAGAATTACCTCATGGCGAAGAGAGCCCAAGTTGAGGAGGCAAAGCATGAACATTTGGACAGACAGGATGATAAACAAGTTGTTGATGTGGAACCCTGGATGCGCATAGTAGAAAGATAAGAACCGATCAAGAGGAAGTTGTGTACCAAGATAGTAGTATTCGCGCGACAACATCTGCTCGCCCATCCCCGTGCCGATTTTGGTGGTGAAGTTGAGAATGGAGCCAAATCCCAGATCACGACCCTTACCGCATTGATAGTATTCGCAATGCTTAATGCGACCTCCACGAATCAAGGCGTTCATACCAGCGTAAATATCTTCATTAAGATGGAGGCCTTTTTGGGCTTTGGAGACGCCACCACGAGTGGTCATGAAGATACCATTGAGAAAATCAGGATGGCCGTAATGTAATTTACCACCGATTTGAGCCAACGTACGAGCGAATAAAGTACCAAAAGTTTGTTCCTTTCCGGCGGCAACGTCACCGAGGATGCCAATGTTTTCAGAGAAAATGTACTCTCGAGCACCAAGGATAGCAACCGGGTTACTGTTGGTCGGTGGTAGGCCAGGGGTGTATGGAGAAACTTTTTCGCTGGTCATCTCTTCGAATTCAGCAAGTACACTGCGAATCTTGAGGCACTCTTCCAAATAATTATCCTGATTAGCGTCAATAAGCTGAATATATTCACCACGGTAGAAGATGATTGCGTGGTTTTGATTGTCGGATTTGCCATCTCCGAGAATCGGGTTTCCGGAGAGCTGCACACGGAACTTTGGTCGACGCATACCATTCTCCATGAGCTCAGAGTGACCATCAATCAAGGCAGAGTACAATCGGGGTTCATCGCCTTCGTTGAGTGGCGGCTCTTCATCCAAGTACGCAATCTGGAGATCGGGATAAGCGCGAAGCAGGAATTCAGTATTTTCTCGCTCCTCCTTCTTGAATTTGGCATATCTCTGCATGGAAACGACGATCTTGAATTTGCGGCGGGCCATACGTTCAAGTTCCCGCTCAAGCTTATCAGAATTCCCACCGAACATCTGAACAACTTCCGGATTCTCAACACGGTAGAGGAGTTTTATAGCACGGCTGTAGTTCATGAATCCAGATATCGTGCGGTACAGCGTTTGAGAACGGAGCGAGGCCCAAATACGTGTCCGAAGGGTATACTCGGGGGCAGCTGACTTAAATCCGATGCAATAGAATGGAAGGTCGTCGATCTTGCTCTTTGCAGTGTCCTTTTCACTCTTTTCGTAGTCACCATTGAACTGAGAGGTTTCATCGGCAAGAATCTTGGTATCTTTGACAAAGCAATCCCATTCGTGGGGGTGCAGTTGCTTCAGATATTCGAGAAGGGTTACCCTGGAGTACGGCTCATCCTCGCGAATGATCTCACGCAGGGATAGCAAAATCTTTTCGCCATAGTGAGGGATCAGTACCGTGAAAGTTGGCATGTTATCGACAGGAAGAGGCTCCGGAATCGGCGTAGACAACGATTGGGCAAAGAACGAGATACGGCGTTCGGCTTCGCTCTGAGATGGAAAGAACTCAGTCTTGAAAGACTGATCTTCTTGAGAAACGAAGAAAGTTGGTGCTCGAAGAGTTCTCTTTCCTTCCTGCTCGGAGGGAACTTGGTGGTAGAGAAGCTTCTGAACATGATCGATGGCCAACAGGTGCTCCCGATACATTGATATGACGATTGCGTTCCAGATCTGGGATATCAGCACCTTCGGCTTGTACTTGATTTCCATGTCGGTAGTCGCAAGGACTTTCGAATATATCCGTTTCGGCAGCCGAGAGAATATGTTCCTCCACGGGGTCCAAATCGAGACACCCAGATAGAAAGACCGCGCTACCGAGAAGACAGTGTTCCAGATAATGTACCATAGGTAAGTATCAAGGAAAAAGAGAATCAAGTCCGTGAAGAACATGAGTCCAAGGAGGATCTGTGGCTGGTGCAAACAGAGGATGTTCCCAATTATTGCGTCTCCAGCACACTTGCTGATTTTCATAGTAGAAAGTATACGAATAGGATCACGGAACGACAATGTCAAGAAGAAGTAAGATTCAGACATTTTTGCCGCGAATACCAAGATCCAGAGTCCAACAGACATCCACATGTCGTTTCCCTGTAGGCGGGGATAACTGGCGGTGAAGGTCTGACTAGCAACATATTGCCGACTATTCTTGACGAGGTAGCTGCCGAAGAGTCCGCCAAGGGGCATGACGGAGAAGAATAAGAAAGTTGCCAATGCGATGAAGAACTGGACGATACCGAGGGTGAGTGCAATCTTGTTATTCTGTGTAATGCCGAAGATATAAACGCTAGGGGCGACGTTGATAACGAAGACCCCGAGTAAAAAGAATAACCGCTTGGTCAAATGCTGAGCACCAGCCCACTTCCGAGGAACGTATGCCCACTCAACCATTGAGGCAATTACCATGATCAGAGAAGCTATCGTACCCCCGAGACCAACTGCAGACCATTGAGCAGCTGCAGTAGGTTTGTTGTTCAGTTCCTGTTGATAGTTGTTGGTATACAGAGTAGGCGAATTGAAAGAAGTGTAGAACCAAAAGGCAGTGACGTGTATAACCCAAATACGGTTGAAATTGACCAGCATATGGAACCATGAGCGGGTCTCTTTATAAGTCTTGAAGAAAACTTTCTTCCAGTTGACATCTTTCAGCTTCAAATACCGCTCCGCTTTAGGCAAATCGACCAGGCGAGTTTTGTCCTCTAGGATGATACGTTCAATCCCCTCTGGATACCAGAACAACTGGTTTATATCATCATAGCCAATGACTTCATTGTGGTCCCTCTCTCGACGAACGTACTTTCCCTCCGAGATTTCGTATCCCTGGTCTCTGCAATACTGATAAAGAGGAGTGACGATGTTGTTGAGATAGGTGAATTCTTCAACAGGTTCCACTCGGTTTTGACAGTCGGGAGTGTGGAGATAGTCATCTGCGCATTTAAAGATGAAGCAGAGAGCCTCCGGCATGAAACGAACCTGGTTGGCTTCTCCCCAGCAAAGTAAATACAAAGCCAATTGTCGGACCCGATCATGCTGCGACATGCGATTCATTTTGGTTTTCCAACGATATTCCGCGGCTTCCAAGCTGTTATCGCCATCCAAAGATTCCAGAGTCTGCTCTTCATTCTGGGGGTCTTGCTGTGCCTTCTTCTTCGCGGCCTTTCGAGCCTTCCGGGTCCGACGATTCGCTTTTCCAAGTTTCATGTTTGCAAAGCCAACAGCGTCATCAAGATCAAGGTGAGCAGCAAAATACCACTTGCGGTAGTTTGCATTGTCTCCACCAATGTAATCGGCATGAAGGGATAATAATGCTTGATTTGGGGTCATTCGAGACGCCCGAGAGTCCAGCAGTGTCATCAGATGGTCGTACATGTTGCGCATACTGTCACGCTGAAAACCGAACTTTGAGGTGAGATCTAGAAAGATATCCTCAATCTCTTCTTTAGAGAGCGGAATCTGAGCGTCTGAGGTCCAGGCTGGATAAGGCTCTCTCGAACGTTGGCCTGCAGGAAGATTATTGCCATAATCCCCGTAGATCGGTGTTGACGCCCCAGACGATCGGTTTCCTCCATATGACACCTGGGATGAAGGAGGACGGTAACCGCGTCCACCCATCTGGCTCTCATTGTAGCTGTTGTATCTCTCGTCACCACGTCCATAGTAATCCATCTCTGCAGCACGAGCAGTATCAGACCTCATTGTAAAATCGCTGAAAGTCTCTGATTCCTCTTCTGAGTCACGACCTGGACGCTTGCCCTTTGGGCTGTTCAAGTTAGCAATGCAGTTTTATAGGTCGTGAGGAGATAACTGATAAATACCGTCGTTGGCCGTACTGGGGTTGTTGCCCAGCAACTGGGACTCCTTGATCGTAGTATTGATCATTATAGTATTCATCTTCGTAAGCACCTAATATAGGTCAGTAATTGACTCAAGCTACGCCGTTAAGACACTCGCCTTGTTGTGGTTGACCATCGTAGTATCCACCGTCTTGTTGGTATGGATTGTTGGCATCGGCGTTGTAGTAGCCACTAGGTTCTCATATCAGATACGTGCTTCTTGATATAATGGAAGAGTACACGGACCTTTCATCATAATATCCGTCTCCACCTTGTGCTTGCTGTGGGTAATCCTGATTTTGATCGTAGTATCCCTGCTGTTGGTCGTCCTGATAGTACAGGTCCGTGCCATGCGCCTGGCCGTAGCCATCGTCGTACTGACCCCCTTCCGGGTGTCCCGACATGATTAAGCACTACTGATTTGTGTCCTTTTTGTTCGTCTGGAAACCGTTAGCTGAAAGTCTCGTATCTCAGTCGTCAGTATTAACTTGTGTTGTGGAAGGGGTACAAGAATTGAGAGCGAGTGACGCGTAAACGCTACGCTTCTGAATCGTTTGCTTGGAACTCCTCTGAATCGCACACAGGATTTAATTTTCATTATATACTACTCACATCAAGGACGGACCTGATTAAACGATTGTATTCCGAAGATAGTACTTGTGTATGGTAAGCCGCGCGTCGTGATCGAAGACCTGAACGAGGCAGAGACAAGTCGACGTCGTAAACGAGCGAAAGGGGCTGATGACAGCCAGTGTTAAATCAAAGCTGCTGAGATAGCAGTCAGATAAACAGAAGTTAGAACACGAGTTTGTAACGGTCAGCGACGCCGAACGGACGTGTTGTTGGAGAGCGAGGTTGGTCTTGAGAGCTTGTTTTGCTGGATTCTGAGGTTGCTGTGGCTGGTAGATCCCAGAGCCTGGACACCGATCCAACCGGCAGTCCGAATTATGCCCGGTGCAACAACTCCGACAGCCAAACCAGTTTGAATCCCGCACGGAGGGCTGAGCGAAAGAAGGAGCACTCTCCAGCGACGAAAGAAACGACTGATTAATTAGGGTGAAGAGAAAAGAGAGACGGTTTGTGAGGTAGGGAGGTTGAGGGAGGAAAATGGAGTGGGCAGGAATGAAGGATTACGGTAGAGCACTCGGCAGCCAATCGCGGGAATAGAACTGAATGGGTCTAACGGATTACGGGTGTAAAGGGTCTTGCATGAAGAACCCTCAGCAATCAAATGGCCAACAAGACAAGATTGCAGTGATCGGTTCTACCTTGCGTCTACATATGAGTTACAGAGTTCATAGCGCAGCCTCCCCAGCTGAATCATGTTCCGTAGGACTGATCCGAGTTATACTAAGTAGTAGGCTCTGAAAAGTGAAATGCCGAACGAAACAGCTGGCAGATAAAAATAGACGTGATGAGCAGTGACATGTCCACAATCTGCGATAAGTAATACTCTACAGCTTGTGGCAAGTGGCGATGCTGGGCGGCGAAAAATAAGCCGGCAAGAAGCATAAATATGTTACGGATTAGAAACGGGAGTTTGGGGCGGAAGGGATGTACGGAGTAAGGGTGACGAACCCGTTATAAAGGGGTATTCACACTGGCTTGCGTTCATGCCTCAAGTGACCAAAGTGGGTATAATTTGCTTTAGTTATTCCAAGAAAAACATATTAGGATAGGCGAATCATATCATATTGAAACCTCTTCACGCTGAGTGCGCGTCAATCATTCCCCTCGCAACATCTTCCGCCTTCTTACTGCGTACACTCATTCACTTGACCCTTTATCTTTGTCCTTTATCTTTGTCCTTTATCTTCATCGATTCACTCGTTTACCCTCTTACCAGCCGGCAGGAACGTCCCCACCCCCGGCTAGTCTAATCCATCCCTTTGGCCACCGTCATTTCCGGAAATAAATTTCGAGCTACACCGGAAGTTCATCGATAGAAAACAGCCAATACGCATTCTGTTTCGTGCCTCCGATTCGGAATGAAGAGCTACGGCATCGCATCGGCCATCGTCGCCGCTGTGAGCCTCTTGTCCACTGTCAATGCAGACGTTGACCCAATAGTCATCAAGGTATGGACAGCAACGTAGAACATGTAACACCAAGACTTACGTGATTGCCTCTAGGGATCTAAATTCTTTTACAAGACCAATGGAACCGAGTTGTGAGTTTCGTTATGTCCTGGCGTCTTTGTACTTGCTGACGAAAAGCCATCTAATAGCTTCATGAAAGGTGTTGCCTACCAGCGTATGTTGCCAATTGTTATTGTCTTAGTGCAAAGCTTCTGTTAACATCTAGAATAGAGGACTTTTCGGGCAATGGCTCGACAAGCAATACTGAATTCATCGACCCTCTCGCTGACCCTGCGTCGTGTAAGAGGGATATTCCGTACCTCGTAAAATTGGAGACCAACGTCATCCGTGTCTACGCCATAGACCCTACGAAAGATCACTCGGAGTGTATGCAAATGCTACAGAACGCTGGCATCTATGTTATCAGCGATCTGTCCCAGCCAGGGCAATCTATCAACCGCGAAAATCCGGTATGGAACGAAGCCATTTACAGTCGCTACACATCTGTGGTCGACGCTCTTCAGAGCTACACGAATGTTCTTGGTTTCTTCGCCGGCAATGAGGTTTCGAACAATGCCAGCAACACAAATGCCTCCCCATATGTGAAGGCTGCTGTCCGTGACATGAAGGCATACATCAAGCAGAAGAACTATAGAGCAATTGGCGTTGGCTACGCTACTAATGACGACGCAGGTATCCGTGAAGAGCTCGCAAATTACTTCAATTGTGGGCCTACAGAAGACAGCATTGACTTTTGGGGTTACAACATTTATTCGTGGTGCGGAAACTCTTCCTACTCCCTGTCGGGGTACAAGGATCGGACCGAAGAATTCGCGAACTATTCAGTGCCTGTATTCTTTGCCGAGTATGGTTGTAATGTTCCAGCTCCTCGTTTGTTCACAGAAGTCCAAGTGTTATACGGCGATCAAATGACGTCTGTTTGGTCTGGGGGCATTGTCTACATGTACTTCGAGGAGGCAAATAATTACGGTAAGCTTCTGTAAATATACCCTGAGGCAAAGAAGCTGGCTGACTTGTTGAAGGTCTTGTCACTGTGAGCGGCAGCTCAATCAGCGCTTTGCCCGATTTCACCGCTCTTTCAAAGCAGATCGAAAGCGTTACTCCTACAGGTATCAACTTGGCGTCCTACACCCCAACCAACACTGTAGCACGCAGCTGTCCAACAAGCAATTCCGCCTGGTCAGCCGCTACCCAACTCCCACCTACTCCGAACCAGGAACTCTGCCGTTGTATGATAAAGTCCCTATCCTGCGTGGCGATATCCAGTGTCCAGGGCACCGCCTTTGAACCCCTTTTCAATGAAGCCTGCTCAACGCCTGGGGTGTGTAATGGTATTCAGTCGAATGGCACCACCGGCGTCTACGGCGCATACTCGATGTGCAACTCCACAGAACAACTTTCTTGGGTGTTCAACCAATACTATCTGACTAACAAGAAAAATGCCCAAGCATGTAACTTTGCTGGAAACGCAACTCTTCAAACAGCTGCAACTCCTTCTGGTGACTGTCAAAGTCTCCTGGGACAGGCAGGCTCCGCTGGAACCGGTATAGTCACGTCGGCTCCAACCGGCACTGGATCTAGCGGCAGCTCGCCTACGAAAAAATCGGATGCTGGACTCGCGACTGTGCCTCAGTTCAACTTTGGGATTTTGACATTTGGAACCTACTTGCTGGGCGTTGGCCTCACCGGAGCAGCCATGATCCTTCTGTAGGCCAGCTTTGGTCACTCACGGGTTCAATCACTCACAATAATACCTTCTTTGGTGTCTTTGCATTCGGGGAAGATGGTTTCACATTCCAATTTATGATTTCCCCTGTCCTTTTCTCCTTCAAAAAGGCTTTCTGTGTATATCAATTCTAAACTGCTCCTGTTTTCTCGTTCTTTCTGTCAAAACGCTCCTGTGTTAATACTGATTTATTCTTTTCCCCATGTCTTTTAACCCGACACCAATGAACTAAGGAAATTAATGCATAGAGCCTGATTCACTCTGTGACAAATAAAATAGTTGATCGATGTAATACTTGCTGGGTGCTTGATCAAAGGGAAAGATTTGGCGGCCTGAAGTATTCAGACCAGGAACAAATAAGGTCAAGTTTTGCCGAGTCACGAGACCCGGATAATCTGGAGGACGGAGGCAGTATGACGTCTCTCGGCGTTTTCTGCTGCGACCGAGGGCGAAAGCGAATTAGATGCGGAAGCGAAAGATTTATGCTGTGCGACCTTGAAAACACTCTCCCGGAAATGATCTTTCCGCTGTTGTGCAAACCCAAAATCCTTCCCCAACACGACTTGATTGCTAATACGCAGTACGGCGTATGTGACGGCGTATGTTGCACAGTCGGTCATCTGTGGCAGAGGAAAGCAAGGTACGCTGCGTTAAGACCGGCCAGCGGAGGTCGGCCCTGAAAGCTTTCCGGAATACCGACGAGTTCCCTTTTCAATAGCGTTCCGCTGCTCCCGACGGGCATCTAGCTTTTTTGTCATGTCCAAGCTCCAGTCCGTCATCTTTGACGCTCCTCCCCACATCCCCGACTCGTTTAAGCATCGTCATTTGTACTGAGCTCATGCTCATCCATCGTACGTTCAAGTAGAGCGCTCTCCTGCGTAGTTTCGTAGAAGGGACTAAATGTGCTGTGCCGGGAAGATGATGGCCTGGTGCACCTGAATGGACACAGTCAAATTTGCGCAATTTGTGCAGTGCTTGTTCCATCTTGGCAAAGGAAATTGGCTGGTGGGAAGACCGTGGCTGGGATCGCTTCTACAATGTACTAAACGCCGCGTGCTTCCCTTCACCGTACAGTACCGTACACAGCTTAATATCAAAGAGCCTTCCTGAAATTACGGGCATACCTTCTCCGTGCCACACGTATGCCCTACATATCCGCTGGTGTCGCCTCCCGTCTCTTGTTTCCGTGGTTCGTTTGTGGGCTCAGCAGTGGCGTGGCCTTGTACTACCGTTTCTACTTGCGCTGTCTGCTCTAGCCAAACCACTGCTGTTGCTCTACGCCGAAGCTCCTCTCTCCGGGCCAATTCACTACACAGCACTCCAACAGCTCAACAGCTCCCTCGCCACGAAAGACCTCCATATCGTTGTACCAGCTACATCGTCCAGCTCTGGAACGCTGTAGAAGACAAACTGGCTATCTGACCGCGCTGGAATGGCCGTCGAGAATCCTCGTTCGCTTTGGATTCCGAACATGAAAAAGTCGTCCTATCATTCCTCCACAAAGGACCATCCTCAGACGACCTTCACCAATGCAAACTTTCCTTTCGCATGGCCGCCATCGATACCTGTTCTCATCTCTCATCGATTACGCCGAAAGATTCGCTCGAGACTGCGCAGCAATCGATCACCAGCATCATCTCTCGCTTCCCTCCAAACATCTTGCTCTCCAGCAGACACTCTTCGCTCTTTACGAGCCCATCGCTGGTCATTCTATGATGGACAATATCTAATTATGATCATTTTGGGGATTTTCTCACTTTCCATCATCGAAACTCCTGGGCCTATCTTCAAAACCTTCGTGGCGACTGTACTAATTACTTCCCTTGTCCTTCCTATAACTCGACAATTCTTCCTTCCTTTCCTCCCTATAGCCAGCTGGCTTGTTCTCTTCTATGCCTGCCGGTAAGCATTATTCCTCCCACTGCTATACTCGTCTTGCTATCTTTATGATCCTGTCGTCATATCTATCATGCGTTAAAGCAACAGACTGCCTTCGCAAACTCTCCTTCAAAATCTAATCCATGCTAACATGCCCAGGTTCATACCCGGGGAATGGCGCCCCCCCATCTGGGTCAGAGTTCTTCCAGCCTTGGAAAATATCGTATATGGGGCAAACCTAAGCAACATCCTTTCCGAGCACAAAACCATTCTCCTCGACGTTTTAGCTTGGTTTCCATATGGCATCACTCATTTTGGAGCACCGTTTGTCTGCTCGGCCATTCTCTTCGTCTTCTCCGCACCGGGAACACTCCCAGTTTTTGCGAAAAGCTTCGGATATATGAATCTCATAGGGGTGTTGATTCAAATCTGCTTCCCATGCTCGCCGCCTTGTAAGTGTAATCCCAACTCTTGGCTCCTGTCCTCTGCATAGTTGGTAACATCAATAAAGGGTACGAGAACATGAATGGACTCGCACCAGCCAACTATGCTATGGAAGGGTCACCTGCTGGACTTGCGCGGATCGATCAGCTGTTTGGAATTGATATGTACACATCTACATTCACTGCATCGCCAATGGTATTTGGGGCCTTCCCGTCGCTCCATGCCGGCTGCGCTACAATTGAGGTGTGGCGCCCTTTGCTGCAGATTTATTCGTCGAATGCTGATGAGATTTGTAGGCACTGTTCATGAGCCATGTCTTCCCAAAAATGCGGCCTCTTTTCATTGCCTATGTCCTTTGGATCTGGTGGGCGACGCTGTACCTCTCACACCATTATGCTGTAGACTTGGTTGCTGGAAGTCTGCGTGAGTTAATTATCCTGATTTAATGCTGTAGTGTGACGTCACTAATATGACTTCCTAGTTGCTGGCATCGTTTTCTATGTCGCCAAGGCCAAATTTCTTGTTCGGTTGCAGCCCGACAAGGACTTCCGCTGGGACTACGACTACACAGAAGTTGGAGATACCCCGGGAGGCTACAATTACGGAATGGCGGATTTGGATGCAGATTTTCACCACACTACCTCCGACAGTGATGAGTGGACTGTTGGCTCATCGTCATCAGTATCTTCTGGCTGTATCAGCCCCGTGGACGAGAATGGGTCACTTTGGGAGGGTGAAACACTAGCTTCCCACTCAGATAGCGACACTATCGAAGTCGTTATCGATATCCCACGATGACGAGGGCGGGGCATGATTGGGACTGTCAGATCTTTCTTCCCAAGTAGCTTCATCTCATACTTCCCTTAGTTGATCACCACTCCTGGCTTCGACCCCCGCCGGGATTAATTTCAATTTTCTTCATGACACTATCTGACGATTTATGGCGACATGGTTCGGAGTTTTGCATTATTTGAGCGACTTTGATTCACCTCTTTACTACTGGAAATCCAAGGTTCCTGGGATTGTCGATAATGCCGTCAGTCAGTTCTATCTCCGGTTCGATGGGCACCTCAATTAACGGAGCCTCTGGTTCAGCATAGCCTCGGGGCTATGTCGAGAGGTCTAAGATGCAGGAATTGGCCGCTTCCGGGGACTCGTACATAATTTTCGTCGTATACCTTATACTCCGCCGTCTTCCAAGGTTTTTTTGCACCTTTGGATAGTTCTTATGCGGTGGCCTAATCTTAATCGAGGCGGCTCAGCAAATTGTTTCCATAATTGCGCTTTTGGCTACATGCTCCTTGATTTTGAGCGTTTGCTATCGCGCTGGGTAGCTTTGTTGCTCTGTCTGGCTTTGTATTCCTACGTTCGCTTCAGAAAAAAGGTCCCCTGTCGGCCTGGTCTTAAATATAACCAGTCCATTTCTATCCTGCATTTTCGGGTTCTCTCGATTTTTACAAGCACAGCTGGGCATATCATGGTCGTTTATTAGACATGAGGCGTGGTCTTTGTGCAGGCTCACTCGCTTCAGTGGTTACCTTTTCTCAT
The DNA here is from genome assembly GCA_022345705.2 of Sabuloglossum arenarium. Lineage (NCBI taxonomy): Eukaryota > Fungi > Ascomycota > Geoglossomycetes > Geoglossales > Geoglossaceae > Sabuloglossum > Sabuloglossum arenarium. The sequence continues at coordinate 39,929 of JAJDMY020000007.1, forward strand.
AGGTAGCCAGGCTGTCACTGGTGTTTGGGGGCCCTTGGAAATTCTCCGGGCATTTTTTCCATCTACACAATACTTTGTAATGATCATGGGCCGGTGTTTCTTCTCGATGCCTCGAAAAGGGAGAGCAGGTGTGTCGAGACGCATTAAAGAACGGTTTGGATAATTCTGAGTCGCTCGTTATGTGGATCATTTCGTGGCGGCCCTGATGGTATACGCTGATGGATGCAAATACTAAAATGCGTCCTTAGTAGCTTAATACATAATACTTGAACAACATGACAACACCTGTTTTCTGTGCCTCTTTTAAGTGAGATTGTTGTGAATATCTCCCGGTTAAGCCAGTGATCCAAGTACGCGACGTCTTGAGAGCTGAACCATTTGGACGTCAGAAGGGAATGAAGTTCGTTCCGAGTTCCAGTTAGATAAGTTGTAGTTTTATTTTTTATTTTTATTTTTATTTTTTATTTTGGTGAACCTTTTGTATATCAATAAACCAGACCATTCAAAAATAAATAAATAAATAAATAGTGAAGATTTCACTGATCTTGCATCAACGTGGGAGGTTCATATGGAAATGTGTCATTACGTCGATTATATATTTACAAATATTGTAATTTATTTTTAAATTTAATTTTTTTTCTTTGGAGGGGAGGGGGAATGCAAGTCCAAATCAACCGCCTGCAGAAGAGCCTGCTCCTTCTGCTCCTTCAGCAGATGTGGCTCTTTCTTTTCGTTTCTGGGTTACGTCCCAGTTGTAGACTCGGGCGGTGGCTACCTCCAATGTCTGGTAGAGACGTCAGCATTTACACCCTAGATCACAGAACAACAGATTCCGTTTCCACATACCGTGATCTGTTCTCTCAAGAAATCTAAATCCTCCTCGCAATTCGACAGGCTCTGTTTCGCCGACGAGAGTTTTGATTCCAACAGTGATTCTGCCTCTGGAATCGGGTAGGATAACATCACGTTCGCCTAGGGGATGGAACAATGACGTCAGAGACTGCTCTTCTGTTGGCTGATGGGGATATATATATATATGTATGTATATGGATATATAAAATGTCATGGTATTGTGATGATGTTACCCCTAGCCATAGATACACCTCCTCTGTGGGTGGCACATGAGCCTTGGCGTATAAAGTGTCGTTCAACTCGAAAATGGCCTCGATGGGATCCGAGCCTGCCTGAGGATTGCGCTAGTTCTTAATAATGATGAACTCGGCGAAGAAAACATTGTCTCTGGATTTCCACAACACGAACCTGCCGGGCCTTGAGAAATACTACGGTGTCCAAGGTCTTTTGTATGTCTGGTAGCTTGTCTTTGAGTCCTGCGGCTCGTCTCTGTGTGTTGACTTCCATGAACTGGTATTTCCTGCGGCGCATTAGCTGGTGGATCCGTCTGATTGCTAGGGGGGGGGGGGGGGAAGCATGTACGATATCATCTCTTGAAAGCTTTTGAGTGTTGATTCGACCTCCTCTCGTGAGGAGACGTAGTCCTCGACCTTGTCGACAAAAGGCGCGTAAGGAATGCCGCGGGGGTTTGTGGCTGCGGCTTTGCTAGATTTCATGATCAGTTGGCTGGGTAAATGTCATATCTGGTTTGTTGTGGCAAAGAATAGCCACATACCCTTTGGCACGGTCGGACATCGTGTCGGCGTGGCTTTTGGTTGCTTGTTGGGCTGTTGAAGACGCAATTGCTCTTGGATTCCAAAAACAGATGTCGTGCGAAGCGGCGTTCCTAAAAGTAGGAAAATAAAATAATGTTCGTGACGACATGCATTTGCCAGCTTCCGCTTCAAATCCTTCCTTTTGATATCAATCACTGAATCGGACTCTCCTTTTCTTGTGCAATGGCCGATCGAGCCTTTTACGGCCTTCGAGCATCGCCATGTGCAACAATCCGCTCTTTTTACGTGCGAAGACCCGTATTCCAGTCTAGGTTTTTCTTTCTTTCTGGTAAGAGATGGAGTCACCCCGGGCCTGTCCCCAGAGTCGCCATTCCTCCATCGACATTGCCTAGCCCTATGGAAGTACAGGAAGTGCCAAAAGCTATCGGCGCCGTCAGAATATCGCATATCCTCAAGACTGGAAAGGCACGTACGTAATATGTCTTCACAACAACGATAGAGGTCACTAGCTAATACATCTCGTTTAGTATGGAAATTTTTCGTATCAGGCTTGGGGAAGATTAAATATAACTATAAGGAGTGCCGTAGGATTAAGAATTCAGTAAAGCACGAAGGGGGACTCATGAAAGGCTTTGAATTGGGCATCCTGTCGCGGTCAGATTTCCAGCTTTTGCACAGGTCTAAGCACGACTTCAACCGGGCTCCTGTCTTCTTGCTTATACTCATTGTCTTTGGGGAGTTGACGCCGGTCATTGCTATGTTCATGCCTGCACTCTTTTCCGGACTAGTTCCTTTGACATGCCGGGTGCCGAGACAGATGCAAAGAGACCGGGCCAGGCTGGAAGATCAGAGGGAGGAATCATTTCGTCGTCTGACCACCCCTCCTCCCGCAGCTGACGAGGCATCGTTGGGAAACCTCAGTCGAGATCAGCTGCTTCATATTAGCACATCGTTGGGTCTACGCTCCAGCCTTTGGCCAACGACCCTTGGTCTTCCACCAGACTTCATGTTGATGTGGAAAATACAGAAGAGACTATCGTACCTCGATCAAGACGACTTTTTGATCCAACGAGATGGTGGGGTTCGGGCAATGAGCGACGAAGAAGTTAGGATGGCGTTGGTAGAAAGAGGCGTTGACGTTCTTGAGAAAGGAGGAGACCAATTGAGGGCACTGTTACGTTCATGGTTTTGGGCGCGATCGAGGAGTCCGATTGCTACACTACTGAATAGGTACGTCATTTTATGTCGAAGAAGCAGCATCTCCTATTGATGACTTCGCCTTGAGTTGCTTAGGAACAAACTAACACTCTAAGGTGATCTCAGCCCGTCTGTTTGGACTATCAAATCTTAAGAGCGATTGATCTGCGGCAGTGCAACAAAACTACTCAGACTTAACAAGACAAACTCGACAACGTGCCAGATTGTGTGATTAAAGTTGCTTTGTTACGACTATTCCTGTATTATAGTACACAAAGTGGTGTTTTGAAACACGTATTTTTTAAGGCAACCTCCTGACATGTGTTGATCTATCGTAACTAAGCAAACAATCAACCCGTAAGACTTCAGTGGATATGTGAAATGTAGAAGTCCGAAAAGCGGAGCTTGGCAGCACGCTCTTTCCAGAGATCAATCTCGTCTATCCGTGGCGGAAGAATAAGAACGCCAGTATCGTGACCTAGAAATTGTGACGCTATTTCGACATCGACATGAAGAGACTAGCGAGGCAAGAGCCCCAATTAGAGTACCTTAAGGAAAACCTTCTGACTCGCACCTACTTGTGCTGCCATTTAGCTATCTGATCTAGGATATTATGAACCTGGTTGACGGGTTGATTTTGCTGTTGTTGCTGTACAGGAGGCTGGGCCCGGTTGCCTGCGCCAGCTAGTAATGAGGCAAACGCTGGGTTCCCTGAGAAAACCGGGTTGGATGCTAGTGCGGCATAAGGGTGTGCTGGGGCTTGGAAGGAGTGTTGTTGTTGTTGTTGGGGCCGAGGTGCAGCTCCGAGCAGGCTTGTAAAGTCAGCGGATAGTCCGGTAGGGGATTGCTGTTGGTGTTGGTGCACAGGCTGTTGAACTGAGGGTGATTGCTGCTGCAAGGCTCCCAAAAGCTTTTGAAGTGTAGGGCCATCAAGTGAAGTAATTAGGTTTGCGAGGTTTGGTGTGGCACCGGCACCGGCAGGGGCTGCGGCAGGTTGTTGCGGAGGAGCTTGCGGCATGAACGATTGACCATATTGGGCGGGGGCTTGGTAAGGTTGTGCAGCGGGAAGGCCGTATTGATTGGGGGCTGGCGGAGCGCCGTGTGTTTGTTTTGCACGAACAACAAGCTCAGCAGCAACCGCAGGGTCCAGGTTGTCATACTCTGCACATGACCGTTAGATTGCCAGGCCGAGAAGATTCAATGGATGATTGAGAAATGCTAATTGGATCGAAGAAGCACGTACCATCATAGCGTACATTTCCTGCTCCACCCCTGCGATCAAATACTTGCATGGGAATTTTGCCGCTGTTCTGTGATTGTCGAGTGAGACGGGAGACAGCTTGAACACCTTCGAGGATTTGTCTTCGGACGACCGCATTCAGGTCCAGACGAGGATTGAGGAAGAGGACATCGGATCGGATTCCACGGTCACGGAAAGCCTTTTCGACAAAAGAAATGAAAGCCCTAACCTAAGAGTTAGGCAACAAAAATGGAGTGTGTCAACATAGTTGGGGATGTTGTGGCTCACCTATCCAGCTCATCCATAGCGAGTATCTGCACATCAGGAACATCTCTGGGATCACGCTTTGGTAGTGGCAAGCATGTGTCCTCGTCTACTTCCCGCGCCCTAGGACTACGGCTTCGATACCGGCCACTGCCACCACTACCGCGACCGTAAGGAGAGCGAGAGCGGGATCTACCGTGACGCCGAGACCCATCATAGCGATCCCGATCTCGACTGCGGTCTCTGTCTCGGCTGCCGCGATACTCGTCTCGACCACGGAAACCACGCGGGGAAGGGGAGCGTGCAGGTCTATAGTCATCCCTAACACGTACCTTGTCCCGGTAATCACGGTCACGACCAGAGCCGCTGTATCGATTATCAAATCCGGCCCCACGGTCGGTTCGGTCTCCACTAAAGCGGGTGCCACCGCCCCGGAAGGCCTGACCACTTCCGCCACCTCTGGGGGAGAGTCCTCCTCTTTCGTATTCTGGAGAGCGTGACCTCCGGTTGAAGCCAGAACGCGCACCGCCCGCATCTGGGGCACGTGTGTTCTTTTGAGGCTTGGAAATTTCGAGATCTGGCACCGTGAATAGTCAGCCATTGACTTGAATCATGGCAGTTGTTTGAAGACTCACGCATCTTCCTTCCCCGGACGACTTGCCCCTGCTCAGCTTGTAAGGCGTGGACACACGAGTCCGCATTAAGGAACTGTACAAAGCCATACGCTTGCTTGATCGATATCTGAGCAAGTTTTCCGTGCTTGTGGAAAACATGGAATAAATCGCGCTTTGTGGCCTTCTCGGTGGGTAGATTACCTATGGAGGCTTAGCGATTCTTCTGCTTTGGTAGCTCCCTTTGTAATTGAGTGACTCTTACCTATAAAAAGTCTAGAACTGGGAGGAAACTTATCCCATTGACCTTCAGAAACATAATCTCTCTCATCATGCAAGAACTCATCGTACTTCTTCATAGTCTCAGGGGGCCAGACTATTTCCTCCTCCTCGTCCGCAGAAGCGGATCTAGTATGTGCTCTCTCACGTTGGCGATTCCTCAACGGCGATGGGGGCACTTGCTGCTGGACACCAGGTGGTGGGGGTTGCTGAAATGCGGCTACTGGCGGCGGTGGCAGACCAGTACCTGGCAAGGATGAAGTACCTGGGGCACCTGCAGCAATCACTGGAGGAGGAAGCCCATGAGATGGGCGGTAGGAATTGGGCTGGTGGGATTGGGTGAATGCAGCGGTCCCTGGAGTGTGATTGTGAGGATGATACGAGCGAATGTCATCTTCAGGCGAGTAACTCGGATGAGTCGCAGGCTTTGCCTGAGGCGGCGGACGAGGTGGGAGGGTGGAGTGGGTTGACATTGCAGAAGCTGGCGACTGAATACTTCCTGGTCGAGGGAAGCTGGGATTGGCAGCTGAGTGCGCTGTGGCAGGGGCAGTGAGGTTTTCCGCGGTAGACGCAGTGACACTGGATGGGGATAGATTATCCAGTAAGGTCTGGAAATTGACACCTCCATTGCTTACATCCGCAGCTTCATCAGCCTTCGCTTGGTATTGGGCGGGAGTGCTGGTGACCTCGGTCTTAATAGCAAGCTGCGCAGTGGCAAGATAAGAATTCTGGGTGGGCTGGTTTGTGTCGATGTTGGCCAGTGTTGACCCATTCGTGTTGGCTTTGGGGTCAATCTGGAGGGGTAGAGGTAAGGAGTTAGAGAGGATAGCGGTAGTCGAGGACGGTCCATTCATGGCTGTGGCAGAGGAATCCTGTGTATCCAGTCCTTCATCATCGTCAAACTCAAGTGACATGGCATAGTCGTCATTCCCATCAGCTCCCTCCTGAGTTTGATCTCCCTTGGAGACCCCACTCTCTATTTCCCCATCGTGATCCATAAAAGTAGAAGAAGCTTCGGATGAAGATCTGGCATGGCCGCTTCCAAGGGGAGCATTGGCGTTGTTGGACGAGCCATTTTGGCCCAGATAGGTAGATGTGTCATCAAGAGCAGGATCCATCTGGTTCTCAAGGACTGGTATGTTCGAGAGTTGAGAGATATGGACTGGGCGTGGTGAGACCGGTGTTAACGTCTTGCTGCGGGGTTCAGGTTCTTGATGCGAAGCGGAATTCATCCATACGATGAAATGCGCGTGAAATGTCTTGGGTACACACTGTAATGGGTTGAGTGATTGAAACTCAAGTCATCTACAAAGTCGCAGAGCTTTGGATGGGACGCGTGAAATGGGATGAGGAAGTAAAGGAATGTTAGATAAGTAGAGCTTGTACAGGGAGGCAGGGCTCCTAGACCGAAACCGTGGGTGGGTAATCCGCACAGGATTCAGTTACGAAACAAAAGATGAGATGAAGTTGATGTTCGTGTGAAGTTGGAGATGAGAGCGGGTGGAGAAAGACGGGTCGATGTGATGATGCATCAGATTTCGTGCCAAGCTTTGCGCGCCTCTAGTTATCACGTGCAGAACAGCCATGTTCTGCGGAGTCTTACATAACGCTACGTGATATGGATCGTTCAGACGTGTTGCCATGCTACGTCTTGCAACCGATATCTGCCTCTTGCAGCCTGCAAGGAGCATAGTCAGGAGGCCTGCAGCGTGGAGGCGTACCCATTCCAAGCCTGCATCCAGTGCGGTCGATAACGACAAGGAATTGGCTGCTGCCAGAAAATGGCTTGAAAGCCTCGATGCAGAAACGATTCCAAGGAACTTATTCGACATCTCGTTTAGCAGATCTTCAGGGCCTGGGGGCCAGAACGTAAATAAGTAAGCTTCACCACCAAGAAGTGTACTTGGACATCAAATGTTCATCAAGGGTGCATGAGGCTAAAAGCTTTTGTCCACTTTCTGCTTCCAGGGTGAACTCGAAAGCTACTCTCCGAATACCCCTCCAATCTCTGCTCCAGCTGGTCCCAAGCGTACTCCACCAAAGCTTACGATCCTCGCGCTTTCACGCTTCAACTTCCAATTCGATCGTGATTCAGGCAGACGGTAGTCGGAAACAGAGTGATAATGTTCAGGAATGCTTTCGCAAACTCTATGATTTAATTGTGGAAGTGGGAAGAGAGGTGGTGCCAGGGGAAACAGCACCCGAACAAAAGGAACGAGTGCAGAAATTGTATGTTATCTGCCAGTGTCACGCGCACCTCTCTGCTTGGATAACCCGCTAATTTGGCTTACACCTCTCAGGAAAAAGGCAGAGAATGAGGCTAGAGTTAAAGCGAAGAAAATTCACGGTAGCAAAAAGGCCTCCAGGAGAGGCGGGCAGGGTGACCACTAGAGATATTTTAAATAAATTCACCCTCCTTTGGGGGACTATCCATTTTAGTCTGTGAGCAATTGCGAGGCTGATGATAGCTTATTGGTAACCCCTTTTTGACGATTTCTAGCCACTAACTTCTCGGCCTCCTTCTGATGTCCTGCACTTTGCAATGCTCTCACCATCTTCACAGAATTACCCTCGGTTAATCTCCCTTCCTGTTCTGCTGTTTCTTCATAATCTCGGACGGTTCGCCTTATTGTCGCAGATATCGCTTTCTGTACACTAGCATCTAGATCTATGATCTTTGATAGTGGCAGCAACCAGCCAATAACTCCCTCAAAAAGTTCTGACTTCCTCTGTGTCTGCTGAGTAGATGACCTGACCCTCTCCAAGCATCTGCCGAAAGCCAGGGGAAATTCTGCAGAATGGGGATCCACACCAATTATTGGTTGTCTAGAGTAACAGCTTAGACTACTCGGATCAGGCGATGCCCTGAGCATATAGTCAACGACATGTTGTAGGATCTTCGGGAGACAAGGCGTGCCCTCGAACCCCGCAAAGAGATCAAAGAACTTCGCTGCCAGAGAGTCCTCGTTTCCGAATTGTTTCATGGCCGAGTTAAATATTGCAAGAGGTATTGCTCCTGTGAGTGCTGGAGTCGAGCCGAGGTTCTGTAACGCGATCTGGTCAAGCTCATCGTCCTTTTGTAGGCTGGGATCAATGTCCTCCGCCGTGAGCTTCGGTAATGCAACAACATCTGCATCAGGATTATCGTCCTCGTTTGATTTCCTATCCCTAGATCGGTCTTCATCGAGACCAAGTATTTGCCGTCGGGCAGCAATCTTTGCGACATATATCATTTCCAACTTTGCATATTCGATCCACAATGCTCTCGACGTTCTGCAAAACCTCAATCCTCGCTGCATGTAGCTCCTAGCTGAGGTCATGTCCGCCCCGTCTGCCGCATATCTTGCTGCATACATCCACATTTCAGGCTTTGTTGGATGCAGGCGTAAGACGGTCGTGAAGATTTGCAAAAGCTTTTTGTTCGCCTTTTCCTTGCGAGCATATTCTATATATTGCACCCAAAGTCCAAGGTCTCCATGGAATTTGCGGGTAGCTCGGTCGAGGACGAAGTAGATCCGCCGTTGGCCTGAATGGTTGTTGGACTTTATGCCTAACCGCTTGACGCGCTTGCGTCGCAGTGATTCCAAGTTCATCTCGAATTCTGCATATCGAGCATAATCAGAAGGCTGCGAACCTCGAGCATTTAATTTGTGCTCGAAGTCAGATCGTTTCTTCGTGATTGAGGTAATCTCCTCCTGCATGAAGGGTCAGTCGGGCTTGACAGAATTGATCGTGCTGTATCATATACCTTAGAGAAGATCTTCTTGCGCCCATACTCCTGTAATTCTGGGATGGACTGTTCCAGGTAGAATCGGGCCTTATCACTTACGCCAGCCATATCAACTTGACCTGGATGTAAAAGTTCAATGGGCAAGCCGAGCCGTGAGGAAGTGCGGGATGAGTAAGCAATAACCTCCGACGCTGATCAGGGGCGGATCTTCACTACAGCCAGACGACATTTGTTCTTCTCCACGCTCTCTGTGTAATTCCTTCTTGATGTGTGTTATAGTCGAAATTCGATAGAAGCTACTAATACTAGTGAAAAATGGCTCCAAAGCATAAGGATGGGGACGTTGTCGTTGCGGTAGGCCTTCCCCGAACTCCCAGCTGTCTGCAAATGTACTGAGACAATCAGCAGTTCTCTGGGAAGTGGGTATCATGGGTACATACGATCGTGGCCTACAGTGAGAATCTCTGCTGTATTTTGGGTGGTACACTCGATAATTTGCAACAGCTGCATTTGTTGGCGCGCTCATTACTGGAATGTTAGACGACCATTTGTATCTTGGGTTGTCCGAATGGTACTGAATTGCTTCGCCAGGTCTCTGCATTATCATAAGATTGTCCAGAACGAATATTACGTGGGTTGCTTTACTTGCTAAGATGTTTTATGACAGACGCTAACACATTGCACTCTAGGGCTACCCACAAGAATGGTTCCCTTCCGTATCCGCAACAATCGGAGATCGCTACCCTGAGCGGTCCGTGTTTCAGCTTTTTATTGCCATTACATCGGGTGTGTTCGTTTCTGTGATGTTAATTTGTCAACGGCATGCTGACTAGGCGAAGGACCACGGTTTGCTCTTGTATTCCTTTGGTATATCCTGACAGCACGACCGGGATCGGTTCTCCCCAAGTTTGTGGCCGGAATTGGTTTATTTCGTACAATCACATGTGGAGGGTGGACATACATAACATCGACGGATGACCACGGCTGGCACGATATCTTCATGATCTCATATCTCGTAGCTACGCTCCCATGGACCCTAGGCTGCTTGGCCCTGAGCCCAACAAATCCAAGGGCAGTGAAGTACAGGAAATATCTAGCAGGGCTTTTTTTCGGAACCCTGGTGCCCTTAATTTACTTTTTCATCCAACACAAAATACATAAGGTGCCTGGAGGTATTGCCGCTTCCTTAATCTGTTGTAAGCTTCATGCTCTCCATGCTGACAACTTACAGCCTACACTACGTACGCCTTCTTCGAATGGGCCTTGATCCTTTTCGACGTCGGTTTCGATGCCGTTACGGCACTGGATTTCGAAGGGTTTGAACTAGTTGTTCGGGATGTCAAGGGTGTTAGCAAAGGGTACGTGCAATGGCTTCCCTTGTAAATAGATACATTTTAATAAGAAATCTATGGTATTTTTGGTGAAAGGGTTCTAAACGTGTGATAATTCAGAAGCAAAGCCAATGTCTCCGACACCATTCTAGAGAAAGAGTATGTAATGCCCCAGGCTTAACTGTGCAGAATATTTAGCGTTCTATAGAAAAGATAAGCCTGTTAACGGGATCTTCGGCGGAGTATTCTCCTGGAACGATGCAATTGATTCAGCTGCGGATGTCTACAACGGAGTCCGTTTAACTTCATCCCCAATGCAGTTGATGATACTAATGCAATTGGGTAGTTCGTGTTCTGGTCGATCTTGACTTCCCTTGGCTTGTCTATTTGGTGTATGTCTCGCCTAACACTCTTAGAACGTAATTCGCGGTCTAATAGCGGTCTCAGATTTTCCCTTATGGCACATGGGCATATCTGGTTATGAAGTCCTGGTGTTGTCCACAGTATCTCCATTTCTGCTCGGAATTATGCCTCTCCGATCTTTGGTAGTCCGGAATCTTCGCATCACCCACCTGCTGGCTCTTTCTGGCCTTCTCGCATATCTCATTAAATCCCCTATGTACCGCCTTTTTACAGTGGGATTTGCTGTCTGGATGTCTTGCCTTGCTTGGGCTGCTACGTGGTATGTCGAGCGGTCGAAACCTGCAAGACTAGAGGGGAAAATATTGGCATGGAGCATTGGGTTGATTTCATCAAGCGTCGCAAAATTCGCCTTTTGGACAAGTAATCCGATCTGGCCTATCGTTCATGCGGACAATGGTGGATGGAACAAACTTGGTCTTGCAGTGGCGATTTTGGCCGTCTTAAGGTCTACAAGGAAGACTGGGGATACTACCCCTGAAGCCTTAGTTCCAAGAGGCAAAAATGGCTCTGGGGTTCTTGCTGGTTTCGGCCTTGCTGGCTTGATATTTGGAATGCATTCTCTGCTCTCAGATTCGAGCACAATGATTCTATGGGTGTGGGAAGGATATCCAGTTCGGGGGCCCCTATCCGCGCCACATGGAGCTTACACTATTTTTGCCATGGGTGCTGGTCTTCTGATTGGGCTTTTCTACGAAGAGTTTGCTCGGAGCTGGACGTTCTATGGTGTTGGCGCTGTTGCGGCCGCTGTGTTAACAGTTTATAGTAATTGGTTTGGGTATTACGGTGCTCTCACTCTGGCTGCATACCTGATGGCTATCGCCCCTACTTTGATCACAGCAGCTGTTCGCCACTCTCCTGGAACTACCTTCGGTCTTGGGTTCTTGATTTACAACATCCTGGTATTGGCTCATGTTTGGATAGTAGCGTATGCGTTCGTCCCAGGAGGTCCTCTGATGAGGGAGCATACGGACTGGGTGATGTCAGCAACAATGCTTTTAATCGGTGCAGGAGTATTTTCTGCTGCAGCAACAGCACCTCGCTCGATGGCTCGACGTCCTACCTTTGGGGGCGGACGTAAGCAGAGATCGTATTATATTTATGTTCTTATTGCTCTTCAGCTCCTTTCCGCCTCCATTGCCTACCTGCGCTTTCCGACGTACAACTACAAGCCGTACCATGCGGATGAAAAGCTTCTTACGGCAGGGATCTGGACAGTACATTTCTCTCTGGACAATGACATGTGGTCGTCTGAGCGTCGAATGCGAGATGTCATCAAGGAGCTGGAAATTGATGTGATCGGTCTTTTGGAGTCTGATCTGCAGAGAATCATCATGGGCAACCGTGATACAACTCAGTTCCTTGCGGAAGACCTTGGGATGTATGTCGATTATGGCCCAGGTCCCAACAAGCATACATGGGGCTGTGCCTTACTTTCGAAGTTCCCGATCCTGAATTCAACGCACCATTTACTCCCTTCACCGGTGGGAGAGTTGGCTCCAGCCATACACGCAACACTTGAAGTATATAATGAACTCATTGATGTCATTGTTTTTCACTCGGGCCAGGAAGAGGATGCGGAGGATCGCCGCCAGCAGAGTGAGTACCTGGCGAAGCTCATGGGCGATTCGCCGCGCCCCACAATGCTGCTTAGCTACCTTGTCACAAAGCCTCTAGAGGGTAATTACCATAATTACGTTGGCGAAAAGAGCAAGATGCGGGATATTGACCCGAGTGATTGGGACAGATGGTGTGAATATATCCTGTTCAAAGGCTTGAAACGAATAGGATATGCCAGAGTCAGCCGGTCAACAATTACGGATACAGAGATTCAGGTAAGACAGAATGACTGCAGTTGTTTTACGAGGCATTATCTCTAAGGTTGTTATGTCTAGGTCGGTAAGTTCGTCGTGGGCCAACCGGAGAATTCAGATGAGCGTATCAGCGAGGATCAAGTACCCGAAGCCTACCGCTTCCCAGCGATGTTCAGGGGAGATGGCGTGCGCGGACACCGGTACCATGTCTTCGATGAACCACGGTAAGTCGACTGTGACTCCCTTCCAGTATCCGCAGATACGTTCCGCTGACGGGACGAAGGTACTTCCAATGAAGAGTGACTGCCGTAGGAACACTGGTAGGGGTAGATGGTTATTAGAATGGACAATGTCTCGGAGTAAGACATGTATAGCTTGTAGCGATCATTATCTTGTTCTCATGTAATTGCTGTCAGCACTTTATCGGCATCGAATCCAAATAAATGGTCACGTGAGGCGTTCAGCACGTGGGTGCATGGTTGAACGCGCTTGTGCCAAGGGGCTGTCCCGTTTCCAGCAAAATGTGTGTAACTAATAAAAAGCCGCTGCCCTTGGGTTCTCGTCTCCCTCGTTCCTTCCCTATCCTACTCTGCAGAACTGTGCACTGGCATCTCGCTGGCCTCTGTACTCTGTACTTCCTGGTAAACCTTAGATCCCCATTTACCAACTCTTTTGTTTCTTTTATTCCGAATGGCAGAGGAGACGAAGCCCACCCTGGCACTAGACCCCAAGTACGACGACTATGACTTCCCCGCCACAAAAGCCCATCCTCAAAATGGTCATCCAGGGCATACAACTCCAGATCAGGATGCCATGGTATTTCAGCTACGCACGCTGTTAGAGCAGGATGGGTACACACAAAGATTGGACACATTGACGTTGGTGAGTCTTAAGAGATTATTCGTTGACTCCAAAGGGCGAAAATGGACGGGACGGCTGAAAGGTGTATTTTCCAATGCAGCTTCGATTTCTCAGAGCACGAAAGTTCAACGTCGACCTCACAAAACAGATGTATGTCATGGCTGCCATGCTCTCAGCCCGTGGGCAGCTCTTAAGTCTTCTCGACAGTACTGATTTTGCTTAGGTTTGTCGAGTGTGAGAAATGGCGACAAGAATTCAAGGTAGACGATCTCGTACGGAATTTCGTTTACGTGGAGAAGCCAAAGGTCTTTGAGTACTACCCGCAGTATTACCACAAAACTGACAAGGCAAGTCGGCTTCTCTCAAGTGCAACTTTTTAAGGTTGTCTCTCTGACGTGCATGTAGGATGGCCGACCTGTCTATATCGAATCGCTCGGCAACATTGATCTTACCGCCATGTACAAAATCACGACTGCCGAACGCATGCTGCAGAACCTTGTCATTGAATACGAAAAGCTAGCAGACCCTCGTCTTCCTGCTTGTTCTCGAAAGGCCGGCCAACTGCTCGAGACCTGCTGTACCGTCATGGATTTAAAAGGAGTGGGCCTAACGAAGTTCAGCTCTGTCTACAGCTATGTCAAGCAGGCCTCTGCCATCTCTCAAAATTACTACCCCGAGCGCTTAGGCAAGCTCTACCTCATCAACGCTCCGTGGGGCTTCTCTTCCGTCTGGGGTATGATCAAGGGATTTTTGGATCCCGTCACTGTCGAAAAAATTCATGTTCTAGGCGCTGGCTATCAGGCTGAACTACTTGGCCAAGTCCCTGTGGAAAATTTACCGAAAGAATTCGGGGGACAGTGTGAGTGCGAGGGTGGCTGTGCACTCAGCGATATGGGTCCCTGGCAGGAACCAGAGTGGGCGAAACCACCAAAGTGGGCTCAAGCTCCGGCTGAGCTAGAGCAGAAACAGGTGCCTACTGCCATTGAGAATTCTCCAACTGAAATTGTTGCAGCGGATGCCCCTCGGGCTGGAGAGAAGGCTGCCAACGGCGCTGTCGCACAAACAGCTCCAGCCGGGCTGTAATAGGAAGTTATTTCTTGTCTGGAGCGGCACGTCAGCTTTTGCTCGGAGGTAAAGTTGAATATGTCCTATCCACAAGTTCGGAGATGTGGGCGGGGAACAAGATGCATGGGATTGTGTGCACCAGATTTTTCTAGAGCATTAATTTTCTCCGAGGCCATTTCTTTATCTTTTTGGCATTGATAGATCTTGTTCGGTAGTGCAACTTCAGTCGGAAACGTGGAGTGATTTGCTTCTGAGGCTAGTCCATCATCTTGACATTATAAAAAAACATATTGGCTTTGCCAAGCAGATTACTGTTGCACTGGATGACCGGGAGGCAAATCAATTCATGCCCCCTAACTCCATAACGCCATACCAGTTCCCCCTTACCGTAACGTCTCGACATGCTCTGCCGCCTTCCTCGCCCTCTCCAACCTCGCAGCCGTGGCCGGCAAATTACTCTTCAACCCACTCAGCTCCTCTAACGACCTCCCATACGCCCTCTCCACATCCTCCTGCCTCTCCAGGGGCTTCACATCCAGCAATAACATCTCCCCATCCGGCTTCTCAGCCGCAGCAGCATTCAACGCAGCGATCATGGCGGCAGTCGCAGTGGCTTGCTCGTTCGAGTGTCGGAGGTATGCGGATGCGGTTGCGGCGGGGGCGTCGCGACGGAGTTGGGAGAGGGTGAGGGTGGAGGCTTCAAGGGAGGATTGGAGGGCTTGGACGCGGGTGTGAAGACGGCGGTCGTAGGGTTCGAATTCTGGTGTTGGGAAGAGAGGGTGGTTAGCTGGATTGGATTGGATAGAAAGATTTGAGGAGAGGGAGAGTTGTGGTGTTGATGTTGATGATGATGATGATGATGATTACCTTCTATCTCCCGATCAAAAATCTCCGACACAGTGTTTGCATCCATGCCATTGATCGAGATACTATGTCTCGCAAACTCAAACGTGCGTTGCACATACTATATTCACAACCCCAGCAACAACCAACCCATCAATCAGCTCAATCCTCAACCACAAATTAAAAAAAAAATAAAACCTTTCTTTCGGTTCCCCCCTCCACTTCTTCAGCTAGATGAGGATTTGCAAAAGCGTTCTGGGGAAATGAAAATGGGGTGAGAATAATAATGAAAAAGGCATCCTGCGGACCTCGTGCACCAGCTCCTCGACGCGTCTTCGCAACGCGTCTTCCCCTTCAGGCGCCGCGGAGGGAGGGAGGTTGAGGTCGATTTTCTCGCGCGCACGCCGAGTGACGTTGTCGATGAGGTAGCGCAGGTCCTCTGGGGACTGCAGTTCGATTTTGCGGTGGTGGCTGGCGTCCATTGCTGCTGGGAGAAATGTGGGTGTTTTTTGTTTGGGGTTCGGTACCTGCAGAAGGACGAGCGCAGAGCCGCAGGGCGTTTGGTGGGGTTTTACCAACTAAGCGACAACGGACTCGCGGGGCAAATTGTTGTGAAGAATGACGATGGGGATATTAAAAAAATATTTTGTGCCTAGATAAGATACATGGTGAGACACTTTGTAAATTTGCGATCTGAAGGAACGACCGAAAACCCAGCACATTTATGCAAAAGACACCACAAAGAAGCTTATTATGCTTCATTAGTGGCCGATTTTAGAGCCGCCGCCCCCATGTCCAACCATCCAAAGGTCCGAAAAGAAAATACCCAAGAATCAAAACGCGCCGGTATTGCCTTGCAGGCCTGTAATCCGAGTTACCGTAGATAAAAACATATTGTCAGCATATTCTGTGAGGCTGAAAGAAAGAAAGAAAAACAAGGTCTAGTGGTCTCCAAAAAAAGAAAAGAAAAAACCCGAATCCTCGTGTAGAGGAGCCTAACTGAAGAGCAACTTGGAAAGAACTACTGAGGAAACATGGACGCAATCTCTGAATCTGTCAAGAGGATCTCGTGGACGGGGTCCTTCCTGTTCTCCAGCGAGGAGGAGTCATGGTCGGAGCGGGAAGGAAGAAAGATATCTAGGAGCCCCAAAGTGATTAGTTATGCTGGACTTGGTGACAAGTTCGGCATCATATCTGGGGTCATACCTTGGTTCCAATCAAAGCCTTGAGAGGCCTTGACGCATGTGATCTATTGCGCAACGAGATCCTCCTGTCAGCGTGCTCACCTGGATAAGATCTGCAACTAGAGAACGGAGCTCTGACGCACCAATCGTAGAGGCCCATCCGGGTGTCCGACATCTACAACGGTGTGTTCCTGCTTCGAGATCGAGGAGCCTGTCGTAGAAGCACCGAGATTCCGTCAGCAGTTTGTAGGCGTTCATGGGTCTGGGTGGTCTGTGACTTACTGAGCAGTGACGAAGGTCGGCGGTAATGCTGGGACGTCGAGCTTGCAGGCATGGGAGGTGAGTTCGTTCTTTGCGGGGACAGCGAGGCTTGATGGGGAGATGACGAGCAGGAAGAGGTCGTCGAGGACGAAGACGAGGAGCTCGCCGTCTTTCTCCCTCCTAGCTGGTGCTCCTGCTGTTGCTGCAGCTGTTTCTGGCTGATCTTTGAGCCACGGGCGGGAATGGCAATGTACGCAGACATGATGCAGAACAACGCTTTTGAGTCTAGTTTCAATCAACAGGAATAGAGGATGGCTCTCGAGATGTGCTTGTCTAGTGGTTGTTGCGGGCTGGCAGAAAGTCGAGGCTGCTGGCTCTATGAGTACATGGTTGAATGGGGAAACGAGAGACGACCGGACGAAGATCGGAACTTGTCGCCTGACAAAGATGCATCGCATGAGGCTACTTACTCATCTGTCAGGACAACTCAACATTATTTTCACGTCCAGCATTTCTCCCTCTGGTGACTCTACATGGCTTGCACTTCTCCGCCATCCCAGCTGTCTTGCACCCGCTTGTTTTTGGCTCAGATCCACCTCTGCCTGCGGTGACTCATTATTTGGAACTAAACCAACTTCTCTCATTCTGGTCACCTCCAGCCGTGGTTCATCCGCTGGACCAAAGGATCACACAACATTAAGTACGGACGAGATCCGTCCACATGGTCCGCTTGGTATGTACACACAAAGAATTATCTTGATCCTCAGGTTACCGCGTCTCCCGCTATTAAATGGATAAGTTAGAGCTATAGTGTGAAAGCTTCGCCAGTGAACGACGACTCCGGACCAGCCGCAAAAATTTCCGAAATTGGAAAGATCCTCTCACTCATCTTTACAGAAAGCAGAGAGCAAGACTCCGGTGCAACACGCAAGTGGAAAGCGAGGACTTAAACCAGACCGAGAATTTCAGAGATTACCAACAGAGAGTTGTCTGAGCAAGAGAAAAAGCCAAGGGAGCTAGAAATCCATCTCTAATCATGCCCGTGTCTCTCAAATCGTACATGTACCCCAATATGTGTCCCTGAAAGCAAGATGAAACGCGAAGGACAGGACCGCTCCTCTGTGCTCCGCCCCATAATAGCAAGACTCCGCTGAGCTGTGAAAACTATGTTTTGTCCTCGAAACTGGACATTTACCAGCCCTTCTTTCGAGCGAACCGCTTGTTAAGGAGAGCAAGCACTTTCGGGACGTTGAACTGAACGTATTCCAGGTCCAAGTCTTCTTGATTATCCTTCTGCATTTCGAGCAAGTCATCAAGCTTCAAATCAAGCTCAAGGAGTCCGCGATTGCGACCTATGGGAATGGTTAGCAAGGAGTGTTAGAGAAACTGCGCAACAGTTCTTACCTTTGTAGTGTAAAGAGATGACAAAAGTTCCAGGCAAGGGCGAAGTGAAATTGAAGTAGATATTTGCCCGCCGGTTATCTGGCACATTACTTTTTTGAATGACACCCTCTTTTTCCAACTGCTGATGTGTGAACTTGTAAGGTCCCAGCACTTGATGTTTCTGTTGTTTCCTCTGCTTGCCCTCTGACTGGCTTCGGACGTTATGTAGATACGACTTGTATGTCTCCAGCTGTCCAACCAGGTATCCGTTGTGATCACGGATTGTTCGGTAGACTTCATCCAGCTTCTTTGTCTCGTCGATGACCTTTTCTTTCAAAGACCCCAGATGCACCAATTCCTGTTCAACCTCATCGCGTAGGAGTGAAAACTGATCAGCCCTGTCGATCACTCTGAGCTCTTGCAATTGGCTTAACAGCTCCATGGCTCGGATACCCTTCCGAACCATAACAGCGTCATTACGGAGAGTTGCAGCTGCATCTGCTACCTTTTCCAGTCGTAATGGCCGTCGCATGACTGCAGAGTTTGACGGTAATGATCGCATTATCTGAACAAATGTTGACTTGGCCTCCATGAAAAATACTTCCTCTTGAGTGATGTCTAGCGCTGCAGTGAGATCATCGATAGCTGTCTCCCATTTGCTGAACAAGGGCAAATTGATTGTCCTGTTCTCCTTTCGAGGCAACTGCGCTGGAGCCGGACCTAGCTCCGAGAGCAATACGCTGAGATGCGAATTCTCATCTTTGGCCTAGTAGAGTTAGTGGCAAGGACAGAATTTTGTTTCACCCCTACTTACTAATTCCGTACTGTGCTTTTCTAGCAGAGAATGAGTAGCATAGACTTCATTAAGCGTGATAGAAAGTTCAAGATCCTTCTTAGACAATGCCACATAATTATCCAGTTCAAGAGTTTCATAAAAGTCTTGAACCTCACAAAGGTCATTCAAGAATCGATTGGCCCGTTCCTTGTTATGGTGGATAAACGGTTGCAGCTTTGCCATGTATGGTTCCTTCGCGTACGAGGGCTTGTTTGCGAGATTCTGTAACATTTTGGCAATCTAGAAGGTAGATATGAGTCGAGTTCTGATTTAGGGGGGACAAGATACCCACCAGCGTCAGCGTTCTTCTGGGGTATTCTGCGGGTGTGCCATCCACCAGCATGTATGAGCGCGGTGTGACGATAGCCGGATTGATAAATCGAAGGAAGAAAAATCCTCCGATTAGTGTACAAATGACCTGATCCTGAGCATCAGGGTATTTTCTCTGCAAAATCATCAGTTTGAGTGATTTCAGGTCCCAAGCGAATTTGGGTACATACCCGTGACAGACTGCGGATCTGCTTGCATATCCACCGAATCCCATATGGTGTCTCCTCCAGATTATCAATAATAGTCGTAAGAAATGAATTAGCAATCTCCATAAGCATCGTCAATCGGGGCTCAATGATAGCCTGAACTTGTTCGTTCTCCGCAGCCTGTTCCGCAGTCACGCCTTTTGGCAATGAAGCCGGTAGACTACCAGTGTCTTCCTCGATCTGAGCAATCATGCGCTCGTAGACCTTGAGCGGGTTTATTTCCAGGTCGAGATCCTTCAGCTCAATCAGGGAGTTGATCCGCTCGGCCAGAACCACTTTGAGATAGCTCTGGCCAGGTCCTCGTCGCGTGTAGGTTGTCATCATTCGGGAGACAGGGGTGTTTGCTCGCAGTAGAGAAGAGTATTCAGGTGTATTGTCAAATTGCCATGTTAAAACAGACTAAGGCATGGGTATGACGAGGGGGATCCCCTCTCAATTCAATCAGCTGGTTGCCTCCAAAGAATCACAGTGATAGCGGACGAGGAGACAGACCTGAAACATGGTGAGAAGCAAATGCTCCTCACGACTTTCATATTGGTTTCCATAGATCGTGAACATCACGGTTTGCAAGAGGGAATCGATTTCGGCCATCGTGACCAGACGACAAAGGTGAGCAATATGTCGAGGTTCGGACTGGAGCAGGAAAAGCAGATTCCCATATTTCTGCGTCTTTTCGTCATTCGGAAAGAAGCCCTCTTGCACGTCCGCAGCATCATCAAGATGATTTGCAACCTCATTTTGCTGTAGCGTAACCTATTAACGAGCGTCCCACAAACAGAAGGCCTTCCTAGGCTCACCTCTTCCAACGCCATGCGATTCTGTATGAGTAGTGCTATTCTGGAATCTAGATATCGCACATCTTTCTCAAGAACGAAGTTTTTCTTCGACTGTGCAGATATTTTCATCTTCAAATCCCGCAGAATTTTCTGCGCTGGGTGATGGTCAGTATAGGCTCCTTGAAGTCATCTCTAAAACAGCAATATTACCTTTTGCCAAATCATCTTCGATTTCCATATCCCTCTCGTTTGCGGACATAGATAGATATAGTGCAGTCACCGAGTAGCGCTTCGACTGCCGGGCCGACCGCCCGTCTGAGGAAGACATCGTATTCTGTCGTGAGACCGGCGCAAAAGAGGACGAAGAAGAGGTCGATGCTCTTGACGGAGTTGGCAACATCATAGCAACTGACATGCTTCCTAGGTAGAGAGAATTTGGCGTCAAATTATCCAGAGTCGCCTTTGATTATGATTTTTCAGAGCGCCGCCCTTCGCTGTGCTGAAAGAACAAAGGGTTGTCACTTCGCTGAGGAAGGACAAAGAACCTTGCTCTGCCGTGTATTCACTCAAACGGGGTAATCCGCCGTGTCGGCAGAGATGCGATTCGATGGAGGCGCGATGATCAGCGCAAAGATGATTTAGGTGTTGACGGAAAGCAGGGTGATGAAGACTGGAACTCTGAGGTAGGTTTGTCGCAACCACCAACGAAGATCAGACTTTCTTCGATGGTAGGGCGCAACCCTTCCAACTCCCCTAAAAAATTTATTAGTGCTGTAGCATAGAAGTATGTCTGAGCCGAGCAGCGCGCCAGCAAATCCGATCGAAGAATCCGGGCTTTGATGTGGGTACCGGGAGCGGGACGTGTTCGCCCAGATGATCTTCGTTGGTCTTTGTTAAAAAATGGTAAGTGGAGAGTGGAAGAATGGAAGAGCCTGAGATTGGTTGAGGAGCGATGGCGGATCGATGAGACGAATTGTCTGGAGGAAGGAGTTGGTCATCGAAGCAGAGAGGGGAATGGATGAAAGATCGGAAACGGAGGGGTGCCTGGCTAAGCTGGACGGTGCTTGGCGTCGCAGGGCAAGATTGGCCCGCTTGCGACAAATGTGACAAGTTCTGCTGGTAGGAACTCGGTGCTTGGCCAGATGGCGTGCGTCTTGCTGTACCTCTGCGCTCTTGAATACTCCAAGATACTTCCTTCTACATCTATCCGAGAACATGCAACGCCTGTCATCAAGGATCAGTTTCCTGAACGTGACATGCTGTGCTCTACGAGCCGCGTTACGCGACCAACATCCTCATCCTCATCTCAATCTCACTTCCTCCATGTACGCCAGGGGTAAGAGTGGCAAGTGGCAAGAATAAGGTGAATAGAACGAGCCTGAATAGCCTGAATACGCAGCGTATAACCGCCTGACCGGTGTGCACGGATGCACTTTGGAGGCAATCTAGGCTCTCGGCTACACCATACAAGTCTTATCTAATTTAATTCTCACCGTCGACCTCAACCGCCGGTCATTTATTGATTGACCCCACGCGAGTTGTCTAAGATGCTCCAATTCTCTAGGGTAAAGGATATCCGTTGTCTCATTCTTCCTGCTGGCATTTTAGACACCTTGGCGGCTGCGGTGCCCTGGGTACGATATATGTACGGTACATGCATCGATTATCGACAGAAGTTTGTCTAGCGTGTCATATGTGACACGGCATGCCTTCAACTCTTGAAAGTAAGGCTCTTTCCTGTAACCTCTTTCCTGGACTTGTGCATTCCTTTTG
The DNA here is from genome assembly GCA_022345705.2 of Sabuloglossum arenarium. Classification (NCBI taxonomy): domain Eukaryota; kingdom Fungi; phylum Ascomycota; class Geoglossomycetes; order Geoglossales; family Geoglossaceae; genus Sabuloglossum; species Sabuloglossum arenarium. The sequence continues at coordinate 61,960 of JAJDMY020000007.1, forward strand.
CTGTGTCCCCAGACTTTGTGTATGGGTTAAACGTTTTTCGTGGGCCCGAACGATCCGGCACCACCCTTTTTCCATAGAGCACCGAGGGTGCTGCCGCGTAGTCAAAGGGCTTATCTTCATGCTCTTCAACACTTACCGCATGCCCCTCATTAATTTCTGCACTATCACCAACTCCATCTTCATTCTGATCTTGCTTTTCCTTTCTCTTGGCTTCTTTCCGGAGGCGTCTCCGCTCACTTTTTGCATCTTTACGCTTCTGACGTGCCTCGGGTTCATCCGTTCCATCACCTAACGCCACAGCAGCAGCTTCCTCGCTAGCCTCTGGTTTATGTTCGACTTCGGGAACTGTTGTGGTAGGTGTTTCTACATCATCCAGCTTCCTCTTTCGACCCCCAAGTTTTTTAATTATCAAAATGCTTTCATCAGGGTCTTTTGGCTTCCGCAATTTCACATACTCATGCTCAGCTCTTGTCTGCGGATCCAATTTCTGTTCTATACCAATCCCGCCTTGGAAAATCTCGGCCGTCAACTGAGGAAGAGGTAGAGCCAAACGGATCCCTTCATTCACAGGGCTAGATGTTTCCTTTGGATGCCATAGACTGCTGCCAAATACAGAGCCCCAAAAGCGAGAAGTGTCAGTCCTGGCATGCATATTCATGTCCACCGTTGGATTGGAGAATATATCAGTTTTTGCAGTCGCCTCTGAAACCCAGGTATTGCCAAGCGACTGGGTATTATCGCGTTTTCCTAGACCATTCGAAGGATCAACTGCATCCGATGAATGCAGGATAACCTTTTCCAACCGTACAGATTCATGGTTGGGTGCTTTGTGATGGTTCTTCACGGCGTCCTCTTTTGCTTTCCGGACTATTTTGACTAGTTCGCTTGCTCTAACCTTTACTGGTGTTGGTATATGTCGAGAAAGGCTGAGCAACGATTGTACATCCACTGGCATAGTCCTTGCGACACTGAAAAGAAAGTTCTTCGGCATCACATAGTTCAGACTTTCGTCAGTCTGCCGAGCAATATTATCTCTCCAACGATGCACGGCTTTAAAGACCGAATGCCCCTCACTAGTGAAGTATATGGGGGTCTTCTTGAGCATGGTGGACCACCCAGTAGCGTTCAATCCAGAAACCTCATCATAAATGTCAGGTTCATATCGCAGCAAGGCGGTTTCTTTTGATCGCTCGAGTACATTTTCAGTGTAATTTTGGAAAAGAATCCCCGAATTTGACCTATCAATCAGCTCGTTCCTTAAATTGTCGTAAATGTAGAGTAAGAAGTGTGTATCAGATCGAGCATATTTGAACATCTCATCTGTGAGTGGTCTAATAAGACAGTTGTCAGTTAAGGGTCAGTATCAGAATGAAAATTATGACGAACCTTATTCGCCAATCGGCCAGCTGGTATTGCTTATCAGCGTAAAACCCCACAAATTTCTTCAAAAGAAACGCCAAGCTCTGCCCTGCATACCCCAAGACCGAAGCAGCGTGATATGTGTCAAAAAGTCCGACAACATAAAGTCCGAGATCTCGCTGAAGCCAAACGATGTCCATGTAGGCGCCGTGGAAAACCTAATCGGTTAGTAGATGAATGTAATTCAATGTATGATATTTCCCTCTACCTTGACTATGCTTGGGTCTGCGAAAACTTCGTTAAGTACTTGCAGTTCTTCTCTCCATGGCTTCAGAGTGTCCACAATCCAATCCTTTTCCCTTGTACTTATTTGCATTAATGACACGAGTCCAATGTAAGATCTCGCATCATGATGTTCAAGGTCAATTGCTATCTCCTTCGAGGTTTTAAGCTCCTTTAACATTGAGTTGACGGCTTCCGGGGTATCGACCCAGGTGGCTGTTGTGGTTTCAAATGGACGGTATGGAATCGGAACTGATTTTGTATAGACATATGGTGGATACTTGAGCTGGAGAATTTCGGTTTCGTATGGGTGTTTGGACCTTAAATGTCTATTAGTCAACTTTTCTCTTTTCTCTTTCTGGTGATCTAGATGTAGACGCAATCGAAAGCTGGATCCATACTGCACAGTGCCATTTTCATCAGAAAAGGTGCCTAAACTCTGTGCCAGCGGCAATATCGCGTGTGGCTTCGTGGTAAGCAATGGTTTGAAGGGAGCGCTAGCGTCATTCAAAGTTTTCCTTTTGAAGAGAAGCTGCGGCTTCGGCAGATCATCTCTGGTACGGAGAACATTGTATGAGTTAGCCTTAGGCGGTAGCCTAGACACAGCAGCCTGGAAACGTTAGATAAAGCTGCACTAAGCTGAGTGTGTGAAAACTTACTTCTTCCTCTAGTTGACTCGATTTCTTGATAACTCCAGTGTACTCGTCGAGACAGACGTCGGCTCTCTCCAACAAGGAGTCTACCACGTCGACAACTCCACGCCAATTGTTGTCCAGCTCGTCCACATCCATTACGTCTGGCGCATCGACCTCCGACCCAGAAACAGCAGATTTCAGCAGACATCCTGCAAGATCAAGGAGACGTGAACTCTGTTTATCAAGAGACGCGGCAACAGCTGGATTGAGTGACCGGCAGAACGACAAATCTTGGGAGGATAGTTGGCCAACGATCTTAGTAGTATCGACAAGCTTAGATGAAACTCTTTCTTGAAACGATTTAAAGTCTTGAAAAGCATCCATTGTCAGTAAAATGGCATTGCTCTTGCCTATCGATCACTTCAAGTGCTGTTCTCAAGTTGTGTTGTGCGAAGACGAAAAATGAATGGTTCGGACAACTTTTAGCCGAGATCCATATGTTGGCGTGCAGAGCCTCGATTATGCACAGATATCCAATCGAGCTTGCCCAAGCTTCATAGCTCCAAGATTTCTCCAATGCTCAGATCCCGAACCTCCGATGTCAGCATCACTAGCACCAGAGTGCAATGAGCCGAAAGAGTGAGCCGGTCTCCTACACCGGACTTATATTTGTGCTGACATAGACACACAAGACGTTATGATTCATGCTTTCTCAAGTGGTACAGTGAAAGTGAGTTCCCTTGCCCTCTGTCTACGGATAGCCTATAACAATGTATAGAATTTCTGAGGGGAGATTCATCGACGAACGAATGCGAGCCGTTGTTTATAGAGTACAAACATTGTCTCACTGTAAGAATCCCAAGGAGCACTTATGTTCAAAGGCTTGACACATTCAATTAGAAAGCCTTGAAAACCAAGGGAATCGACAAGATGCTTGACGAAGCAAGAGTCAACGGTGAGGAAAATGACGCGGAACACATGAAGCGGAAGTGTGAGCATACTCGGTTATCTTCAACATTTAGATCGTTTTCTAGCACTGACGGTCCCAGGACTATGATACACCAACTGATCATGTATAAAATAACCCATTCTCAACTCATGAACTACCTGCCTTCACTAGCTAAATACTCAGTAAATTCCTTTCTGGTTTTGGTAACTTCATATAGTACTACCCAGATACTAGTGTCTCAAGATAAATAGAGCATAGGCCATCCTAGCTGAAGGAACTCAGTGTTTTCTCGCGGCACAGAAGTCTTTGCGAGTGATGTGTTTGATGTGTTTGACGTTCTTGCCACCGAAGTCCACCCCCATCACGTGACGCAAAAGCTTAGCCCCCAATCTGTCAGAATAGAGAACAATCAAGCGCCAGGAACAACTACACCATACCTGGGTAGCCTAGTCAGATCTGGTGCTCAGCAACAAGATCTCACGGGACTCTACTTGGCTCCTTGCTCTGGATTATCTTGTTATCTGCAGTGTATTCTCTCTCAGTCACCACCAGCGCTTTCCAATTGGGTCCGGCGGCCACAAAAAAGCTCCATATCTCTCGAACTGAGCGGTGTACAGATGCTTCCATCATAGCCATTGATTAATGCACCCCTTCTCAATCCTCACCCTCGGGATCTTTGTAGCCGGCTACATCACAGCGAGGTGGGATCTAGTCACAAGAGGGATCGATCTGTGCATTTTTGCTTGGGAGCACGGCGTGGTGGTGAGTCTGCTCCAGAGAACGTGGATGTGGTGGTGCCTGATATTTTCACAATTTTGGTGCTTTTAGTACTAATCTGTAGCGCTTTCTAGGGCCGCCTTGCGAGAGGGTTTGCCATTCTCACCATATTTTTCTTTCTTTTCATCGTACCTGTTGAACGAATTGCTGCTAGAGAAGCCATCCAGGTACGTCCTGACTCCTGCAGATCTTCTTCATGCCACGCAGCTCATAAAATTAGCATCCCCGGTCTTCAAACGGCGGGATTTCAGCCCGCGAACAGCTCCGGCGTCGAGGTTCGTTTTAGGTATGGTTGCAAACAATGGATTAATGCGAATATTTTGGCCATTGGATGCGCCCCGAACAGAGTCTCCTGGAGTTGTAGTGGGCTGGAGGAACTCGGATCTGGACGTCTTCGTCATTTCAATCCTTGAAGACGTTGAGGTTGGTGGTGGAAAGTATTATCGAGGTCGCGGTTAACTAACCGTCGAGTAGGCTCGAAATGTGGAGAATGCGCTACGTATCGGAGTCTTATTTCGAAATGCACCACATTCGATTGCTCGGATTTTCGAACTATGCGGCAAACCATCAATGCACGTTCTAGGGACGACCAATCCCACCTCTGTGCCTACCACATTCAACCCATCTCATGTCTACATTTACACTAAACTTTCCTCCCGGTTCCCACAAATATATTGTCCTGAGGATTGCTCTGTGACTGTGCAGGTGATCATGTTTGACCGGCCTCATCCCACGAAAATGCAATACATGTCTCTTAATCCAATTGCGCTTGCTCTTGGTGACAAAGCAGACATACTGGAAAAAGGCTCCGGTAATGTCGACACCGAAGAAATACAGGAACGTCACCGGAAAGCTAAGCTTGTAGCCAAACTTAAGCTTCATACGGTTACCACTCACCCTCCATCGCAGAAGGAGTTATCACTTCCGATTATTCTCAACCAGGTCAACTGCTCTTTCGAACTAGGAAAGCTTTTAAAGAAGAATATTGGCCTTGTAGGAACACGGCCTAAGCGCAGTTTGAGTGTTAGCGAAAGGGTAGTTGAATCCGCGTCTAGCCTGTGGGATTATATATACCTAGGGCTCTGGGATCTGGTTACCATATGGGTTTACCCTGTGCTCCGCAGGACTTTTGTAGTCGGTCTTTTGTGCCACCGAATGGTAGCTGAGATAATACTTCAAGTCCTGGAATGGCGTTTGAGGCCTGAATACGCGGCACTGAAAGATGTATCTGCAACCGCCCAACAAGTCGACATCCGGCTTCAACAGTTCTGCTACTGGCCAATACAATATCTAACACTGCGCCAAAGGAAAAATGATTGGGAAAGCGTGACTAATCGCCATCCGGACTACATACGGTTTTATAACAGCCTTTGGCTTGTTGCAAACGATGTCATTATCGGAATTGCTTTAGGCTCCTATATTATCGATAATGCCGGCTACGTTGCTTTTCAAATCGATAATGTGCTCAGCTCATACACTGTGGAGGGCCTTCAGGGGATGATATCTTGGCTCATGGACTGGCCAGCAGGATTAAAATTAAATAATGAACTAGCTGCATTCCTTGGTGATTTGTTTTTGTGGGTCATTGAGTATTGGGCAGGTTCGTTCAGTCATCAACTCTGGTGTATACGGGTTCTGAACGGCTGAGATTGTACAGGTTGTGTGGCCAACTTGAAGCCATTCCTCCCACATATCATATACTTCATTGGGTTTTCTAGCTTTGCGGGAGCTAGCATGCCTATATCCCTCTTCTCTGACCTTCTCTCCGTGCTTACGTTACACATTTATTCATTCTACATTGCGTCGGCGCGGATATTCAATTGGCAACTGACAATCATCATCTCTCTCTTTCACCTATTTCGCGGGAAGAAGCGTAATGTCTTGCGCAATCGGATTGATTCATCTGACTACGATCTTGACCAACTTCTTCTAGGCACAATTCTCTTCACTTTACTAGTCTTCCTACTTCCTACGGTTGTTGTCTTTTATCTTACCTTTGCATCGGCGCGTATGGTCATTATTTCTTTCAAAGCGGCGCTGGACACTCTACTAGCATTTTTGAACCATTTTCCGCTTTTCGCTCTAATGCTTCGATTAAAAGATTCCAAGCGGCTGCCAGGTAATCCGATATACCTTCATTTTGCTAATATGAAACCAACACTAATTTTACTAGGTGGCGTCCGTTTTGAACTTCGAGATACCCAAGACATTGCTCTGTACTTTTCGCGAAACATTTCTGCCCCCCCGACATCTTACATCCACCTCAAGGTAGACTCAGCCTGCCAAGCTAAACCTCAAAATTCAGCTGACATGTCGACAGTCTGTACCGTTATCCTTCAAGGCAATGTTTCGACAATATTTCCAGCTCGGCCATCGCCTTCGAAATCATTATGTCTCTCCCCGCGTCATCCTCTGCCTCGCAACCGGGCGCTTTGTTCCTCCTATTCATCGAAAGAATCTCTACAGTCTTCAATACAGCATGCTCCCTGCTCCACGCACCGGGATTATGGAGTTGTGGACAAAGCTCACCGAGAGACCTTCGAAGCCTCAAATTCGAGGATTCACAACAAAGAAGACCTCAAATTTCAATTCTCGTCGCTATTGAGCATGTTGCGGGGTTGCAGCATTTGGCGATACTTGGCGGTGATCATGTGTTACTGCGTAGCTATATAAATGTCTAATACCAAAAGTCTACTTGTTGAAACATGAGACAAGAACTTCATTTGGAGATTTGCTTGCTTTGTTACCCCTGAATCAAATATTCCTAGAATCATAAACTTAGTGTTGGCTCAAGGCAGTTATCCTACTACCTGTGTTCATTGTTCATTGTTCATTCTATGCTTCTAGATAAACCTTCTGCCAAGTGAAAATGAATCAGTCATCCTCATCCGTGTTTTCCAGGTGTCTATTGCAGATAATATACCATCGTATCCCGTATTAGATAGACCATTCCTATGCCCTTGCAATCATGACTGAGACGTACTTATCAAAATCAGACTGAGGGAAATCTAAAGGCCCACTTCCGATAGGTAGACAATAGGAGACAAAACCCGAGTCAAAAGATGAGCAGCCCAGACGAAACATACCTATCCCAGCCCAGCCTTTGAAGTCTTGACAACCGTAGCTACAGGCTGCAAAATCCCTTTGTTGTTCATCGCCCCCAAGGCTGTCCCGCTACTCCATCCCATCCTCTCCAACATCTGCCTCCCCTTATTCTCATTCCCGAGCTCTGGTGCAGCAGCTCCAACGATTTCGCCATCTCGGTAGCTCTTGGTAGTATCATCTCCTGTCCTAGTAACCCGGGGGCGTACTCCAATTCCGGGGGCTTTCGATGCCTTGCCTTTGTGTTTAATCTTGGGGTTCCGAAGGCCCATGCTTGGAAAAAATCCGTGGGAATGGATTCGGCGAATTCCGGCGTCAATGTCGGTAACGGTAGAGACTGTGAGGGAAGTCTTGAATAGGGTGGTGAAGCGGTTGACTTTCGAACCAACGGATCTGGATTTGAGTTTTAAGGTGGCGCCGATCTCATGTAGCTTCTTTCGCTGTTGGGCTTCCATTGGAGGGAAAACGAGCCTAAAGAAGCTGTTAGGGGTATTACTAGTTACTGGAAAGGAGGGATAACTAACGCTTGGCGGTCAGACTTGAGAAATTTTGTGATCTCAAGCTCAACCTCTTGAGAGGTCATGCCCTCCTTGTATTTTGCTTTCACATCAGGATGAACAGCGTCATACTTGCCACCGATACCTTGAGAACGTAGCGCCGCTCTCTCCCTCTTCTTTTCCGCTTTCTTCATGCTGTTCTTACTCCATGTTGAGATAATGTTGGCCTCCAGTTCAGAATCAGAAACATGGAATGGCAACTTTGCCTTTCGGCCTTTCCCCTTCTTCAAGCTTGGGCGCTCGAAATCCATGACATCGAAGTCGTCGTAGGCATCAGCAATCTGAGCGGCACAAAGGGTGCCATTTCCGTGCCGTGAAACCTTCTTGCCTTTGGAGACCAAATTTGCAGTAAAGCCCCCGCCATCAATTATTTCTTCGTCACTAATGCCTTCATCGGTGTCATCGAGACCCAACATTTCATCAGAGTTCACGCATAAGTCATTCTGCGTCGAAAACCGCGGTTCAAGTTTATCAACCAAGGCCGCAATCCTACGTTGCCGCAGGTCCTTCTCATCTCTCCAATCTTCGTTCATGTTATCAGTATCCTCGGACTCGTAGACGTCGGCTTCTGGTCCTTCGGCGCTCTCAAACGCAGCAATATGCTTTAGCTGACTCTCTGCTACTAGAGACTCTCGTGGAATCCATTTGGAATCATTAATAGAGAAGCTTTTGAACTGAACGAGGAACCGGTCGCCACCCGCCCCGGATCGCTTTGCGAGGATAGAACCAATATCAGCCATGAATTTATTGGAGGAAGTAATAGCGTCCGGGTGGCGGTGATCTGGCGCACCCCATCCACATGCAGCGTAATCTGATGCCGCAGTTTGGCCTCCCGCATTGGATGGTTCATCTTCAGTTTCTTCATCTCGCCAGCCTTCTGTATCAGTACCACCTAGCTCGCGTGGTTTATAAGTAGCACCAGAGTTAAAGCTTTCCAGGCCACCATGCTCTTGCATGTTCGCTATATAGTCGGCCATTATAGCGTCTTCTTCATTGCCTCGTACGGCCTTCTTTCCCCGTGGAGGAAGAAAACGAATTGGGGGTTTCGCCACCTCCACCATTTCTGAAGAAGAGGACTTTTCCGAGTTGATGCTGCCGATCTCACAGCTAGTTTGGAAGACATTCTCCAAGACACCTTGGTTGCCTGGCTCCTCATATGTAGATCTTGACGAAGTAGGTCTCCGTGCCGCTTGCTCATTGGCGGCATTCGTATCCTGATTTCTGCCGGTGAAAAGGATCACCTCCTGGCTTGAGTCTGATGGTGTTGGAGACGATGCTCGTACCACTGACGGTGACAAACCTTCTTGAATTTGAGCTGCACTGCTAGACTCAGACGAATTGGACAGTATGTTGATTGTTCTGTGGTCACTCTCAATTACAACTGTGCCGGCTTCCGAAGAGTCAGGAGACGTAACGTCCATAATCTCTGAATGGCCATTCATTAAGCTCCCTACCTCCACTGGCGGGCTATTATCAAACGGGTCCGTTTCCACAAATGTATCCTTCATAACCGAATCCTGAAGAGTTTCTTCTACGCCATTGGTATCTTGTGTGTTTTGTGCCTCAGACGGCTCTGGTTCCGTAAGCTTGGTTGAGTTGAGATGGCCAGCACTCACAAAGCTGATCTTGTTGTTGCGAAGTGAGTTGCCGGACCAGAGAGTCGAGCGATGGCGCTCTGTGTTCAGCGCCACATCTTGAAGGGAGTACAGCCTGTGTTGGGAAGCTTAAACAACTCTAATCAGTACCATGCATAAATTCTTAGAAATTGTTAACCTACTCATTTCGCCGTAGCTTGGAGATTGGAGCGTGTTGCCTGGTTGACCGAGAGGAATAGCGTTGCCACGGGCATATCTGCTGCCATCTCTTTCTACTCTTGCTCCGCCTCTCGCAGCTCCTCCACTCTTCTTCGCCATATTTCCCGGTTAAAATGTGGCTCAGTTGAGAACTTGATTCAGCGTTGATGTTGAACGAGCACAAAACCAGGCGACGGAGGCGAGGCTTCTACGGTGACTTGCTTGTTGCGGATTTATGAAGAGGAGTCTGCATTGGACACCCATGCGGTGACTTGCTCGGCGTGCAACAAAGTTATTTTTTGATGCTGGATGCACGCAGATGCATCCAACACCGACCCCGCCTCGATAAGTTTCACATATCACACGTGGAATTTCAGTTCATCAACGCCATAACAGGAAAGCGACAAAATCACGATTGTTCTTCTCCCATATTGAATCTCAGACGTGACCTCACATTCACAAACTAACTACAGATCTATCCATACCATTCAATGGCATCCCAATGGTCGCCTGGAGCTATCTTTTCCCCCTCACAAGCACGCCAACAGCAAGCCCAAGCCAAAGACTGGAACTACATAGACACATGGTTGTCCACCAAATTCAGTCCGAGATCGGCTCCGCCCTTCGAAAGGAATAATGAAACCCTGAAAGCACTGCTTGCTCTGGCTAGCTGGAACGAGGGAATGGACGAGGAAAGGACGCTTATGGCGAAGGTTGAGGCAAAGGCTTTGGAGGAGCTCAAAGCTGAGGTTGGTTCGCCCTTTAGGAAGCAAATTTGTTTATATATGATTAGATATGCCACCATGATGCTGATTGGGTTTATGTGAAAAGGCTGAAGCGGACCCAGATGCCGAAATTCTGGGCGGATTGAATCAGAGCCTGACGAGAGATGGGAGACAGAGTCTTGAGTCCATAGCTGCTCTTTCTGTCTCTCTGGGAAGCACCTCGGTCGACCAAGCAAAGTACGCGCAGCCCTTTCCATCAACAGTCATCCCTATTCTGATTTTTCTCCTATTCCTATAGGCTAGGTACAAGTATCATCAACCTGACCAAACTAAGATTCGATCTCGAGCAACAAGCCCAACGCATAGAGACTCTACGCGGGAAGCTGCAATCAGATCTCAACCTCCTCCGCAACACCCTTAACAAAGTCCAAAGCGATGATTTTGCCCCTTCCTCCCTGCCACAGAGAACCGTAGAATGGAACCGCGGGACTAAGATCCTCACCACGAAGGTCCAAGAGTATAAGGACCGGCTAGCTTCTCTGAATGACGACGATCTGCCTTCCCCTTCATTGCCTGAAATCATCGCCGAGGAGAAAGGGATCGCTGCGCTCAAGTCGCGGGTTGTCCACTTGGAAACGCAGGCGAAGGCTTTTCAGGGGTTGCCGCATGATATGGATCTAGCAAGACTAGAAGTCGAGCGAGTCCGACGGGAGCTGGAAGTGCTGACGAGGCAGAGGGATAGGCTGTTCGAAGGGCTGGTTGAGGGACGAAGGGCATAGCACTGTCTACGGACATGATTGCTATCTAATCTATACTCTATGTTCTACTGAAGAACAAGCGCGCTGTAATGCTGTTTTGCGTCCTCCCGTTTCCTAAGATATACCAGGACACCCCGCTATGCAACCCAACTTTTTGCCGTGCCAATTCAAAACCAGAGTAATGTTTGATCGGGATACGTGGGGTTCCTTCACCGCTTTTTCCCCTTACCACCCCCCTTTACACTCTTTGGTACCGGTTGTGCGTGTCCTTCCTCTTTGATATGGGTGAAGAGTTTTGTCCGGGATGTAAATTCTTCGTTGCAAGCAGCGCATTTAAATTCTAAATCCCCAGCAGCAGCCTTTTGCTGCTCGGCTTTCCTCGCCCGCTTCTCCCTAGCTTTGCCCCCTTTACGAAGTATACTACTATCGCTTGCAATCGAGGCAGCGGCAGTGGCATCCGTGAGTTGCTCGATGTGATTTTCAAATCGACTTTCGACCTTTTTTCTGGGTGCGTATTCGTCACCGGAAGGCTGCTCAATGGGAGGTATGGATTCAGAGGGTTCCAGCTTAGGGGAATGCTGTGCTATACTATCAGTAGATTGGTCATCAGGACCACCCTTTTGAGAACTGCCACTCCTCTTATTTCGGACCCCTCCTTGTCCGATTTCTCCAGTCAGATCTTGGTCTTCCACTCCAACCTTATCCCCCACTATTTCTGGGGTGACCACTCCGCTGCTTGTGATATGATCCAATCCAAGTTCCTTGTTTTCCTTTTGCATCTGCCTCTTCAGGTGATGGAGAGTTTTCACATGTTTCTTGCTCTTCTCATGCGTTTCGTATTGCCTCTCACTCTTAAATGTTTTACCACAGGCAACACATTCAAATTGTTCTTCTTCAATCTCTTCATCGCTATCGTCTTCACCCTCCTCCGGCTCCCGACTTTTTGACCACTCCGCTTCCACGTGATCTTCCAGCTTGACCTGATTCGCAGCCCTTGAGCGTACAGCTTGTGCCGCTGCAGCATCCCTGAGTATTTGCTGCCGCTCTGCGTCTGTCTTCAAGTTTTGAACGTATCGTGGGTCTCTCTTGCGCACAAAAGCAACCAGTGACCTCACGGCTTCATTAAATTCCCGAATCCCCTCGTCCCTGTGGCGCTTATTCTCCTTCTCCATCATACGCCGTACCCGTCGGTCCGGCGCTTCAGAATACCGGAAAACATCTTTCCAGGAGAAGGATTTTTTGGTTGCAAATCCCATCCACACTGCATAAAATGGCCGTGCGACGCTCTCGTAATCATCCTTTGCATTTCCAAATGAAGGGTATTCCACGGGATCCAAGCCTTCCCATTCGCAAGCGGCCTCCTCTTCGCGCGCAAGTGTATCGAAGACGCCCCTTAATACAGAGAAGAATCCTGTCGGAGAGTCCGAGTAATCCATATGCGCGTTGAACTTGGTGAACATCCGCATGATATCCTCAGCGGTGGTGACACGGACGTTATTTTCATAATGATTGGGCGTTGCCTGGTCATCGTCCCGTAGGATAGCATCGCGGTGCGAGTCATACCATGCTCGTTCCTGGGGGTCAGATAGGACCTCATAAGCAGCCTGGACCTCAGCAAACAGCCTCGTGGCGTTCTCAACGTTACCATAGTTGCGGTCTGGATGCAATTCAAGGGCCTTCTTCCTGTACGCCTTTTTAATTCTAAGACAAATTTAAGTATCAGCAGATGGTGGTTGTGTTGGGGTTGCACGATAGAAGACGCACTCTTCCTCAGTAGCCTGACGGTCAATGGCCAGCTGTTCGTAGTAGCAAGTCTTCTTCTCGCCACCGCTTCGTTTCTGCTGTGAGCCTTCGTTGGTCGTCGACTGGCTCGCACCCATGGCCAAGCGCTGCAACGATGTTGCACTTTTACCCTTTTTGTTTGGGTTTTCTAAGTGCGCCACTGCGAGTCCATGCCAGAAGGTGAGATGGCAGCCTGGGGCTCGCCAGCCGAGAAAAAAAAAAATGGGAAAATCGAACTTGCCCTTTTCGGTGCTGTCGTGCTCACGCGATCTCTTTCCCAACCAGGACAAACGACAAATGAGATGGATCCATCTCGTCCGAGGACCAGAGGACAAATGTCTCAACCTGATGCCACGGTATCGCAAAAATTCTGTCAACTTAAACCACCAGGTCGCCCTCGCTCCATCTTCAGGCATTCGTCAATATGAAGTTTGGGCATGGGTTCCAAGAAGCCCTGAGGAAGGATGACTTCCCCCAGCATTGGGTGAAGTCAGCCATCGCCTACGGCCAGCTGAAGAAATGCATCAAAAGGGTGCAGCACGAACTTTCAAGTCTCGGTCTGGATGCGCAGACCTTGAAGCAGTTGTTACAGGCTGTCGAGAATGGTGGCAGTTCTTCGACACATGCGCCATTTCGATATTCTTTTGATGGTGTGCGCTTCTTTACATGTGTGTCGTCGACATAGGGTTAACAATAGCACACAGGCAATGCAGACGGATTTCGTCCTCGATTAGTGTTCATTATCGACGCCAAAGATGGCGTTCCGGTCAGCGCGGGACTATCACCAAGGACAAAGAAGTATCTGGAGAACCTGGCACTGAGCCAGAGCATATCGCGGCAACGAATCATTGAGATTCAAGATCAAACCAGTGACGATGACAAGAATCCGTGTTCTCACTCAAGTCGTGAAGGGTCCTCAGTGGTGAGACGCTCTTCTGAGAGTGATTCTCTTTCCAGTGACGGCTTGACGATATCGTCAGCCGGCAGTATCAGCCAGCAGGACACCAGAGAAGATGATGGAACACGACAGCTGATTGAAATCCCCTTGACCTCGGACTCTGAATTCTTTCACTTGCTTAAAAGCGAAGTGTCCAGTCTCGATGCTCTCCAAGCACAGGAAGAAGTCCTAGCGACCAAAGAAGTAGTGCATCTCGGACGCGAGGTAGCAAAAGTGGCTGCTCCTTCCAGGGCCGCCGCAAATACCGATCTATACCGGTGGCGAGAGATCTTTGATCTTTACACACAGGCCAGGATCTTCTTCTCTACTAACGAGGCTGATCACGGAAGCAGGAACTCGACGGTGGCGCAGAAGCAGCTACAGTGGTTCCTGGTGGAGCTGGAAAGAAGGAACTTGATGATACAGTTTAAGCGCAAAGAGAGCCTTTCCGTGCTGAACCACTTCGTGCATATCAACATGGAGCTACTTCGAAACCTCAGGTTCCAGGAAATCAACCGCCTAGCCATGACCAAGATCCTGAAGAGTCAGCACACAGAGCATATGTATCTATGCAAATGATTCAACTCCACTGACGCTCTAACTAGAATTTGACAAACGAACGGCCCTCGGGGTCCAAAACACATTTCCAGAACTTGTTGCCACAGGGCCCTTCCTCGTACACACCATAGCCAAAGCCATTTGCTTCAAGGTGAACGAAGAGCTGTTGACGGTCGTGCCACAGCTCAATGATTATCTCTGTCCTGTTTGCTTCAACATTTCGTTCAAGCCGATCAGGCTAAGCTGCTCGCACGTGTTCTGCATCAGGTGTATGATCACGATGCAACGTGCCAGGGACAGACATTGTCCAATGTGTCGCAGCGATGTCGTAATGCAGGCAGACAGTAGTATGTTGAGATTCCATTCCTGAGCTGAAAGTCTGCGATACTAACTTGGAGCCTCCCACAGCAAATCTAGATCTATCCCTAATAAACTTCCTGAAGGAATATTTCCCCCAAGAAGTCAAAGCAAAGCAGAAGGAAAATGAAAGAGCGGCAACGGTTGATCACTTCGGTAAGGCTGAATGCGTCGTTATGTGAATTTATAGTAGGGGTTTCGTTTCCATCGTTGGTACATTTTGCGTTGGCGATTTCATCGTCGTGGTCCTCATTGCGAAAAAGCGGAGTTGGCCTTAATTTATTCTGGCGTTCGGTGAATATGACTGGAGTAAGCTCCTTTATAGATAGTAGCCCGATTAAAATGCTAAGCTAGGATAATGTTTCATAGTTAAATATTTAAGTTAATCTCATCTGCCCACCCTCCTTGCAATTCTCCCGTCTGCTACTCTCCCGCAAAGCACTCCCATAAGCCTTTCGATCATTTCTACCTTCGATCCCCCGGTGGAGATATCTCTGTTTGCAGACTTATGCAATTCGAGGTTCTTCTTCAAAGCTCCCCCCGTCATGTTCGGTACATCCCTTGGGTCCTGTACATATCCACTTGGAATGGCTATGTAATAGCGTTGGGAGCGCGTGTTGAGGTATTGGAGGCATTCTTGAGGTAAGGTGATGAATCTACAGCTCGATGGTAGTGCGTAGACTAGAAGACGGAGACATGGCATCGTGATTGAGGTGCCTCGGAGGTGAAGCGTAGTTAGTGCAGTGAGAGCTGAAAGAGGCACACGAGCATCATCGGCGATACATGGGTTCGAAGAGATATTGAGATCTCGGAGACTAGCCGCGTGGGTGACCAAGTGGAGAAGATGGACAGTGGACAAGTGGGTAGATGAAAGATTCAAGGTGGTGAGAGCGGGCAGCAGGCGTAGGTGTGCAATATCCGAATGAGAGAGCTGGGTGCCAGTGATACACAAAGACGATAGATGAGCAAATTTGCCTTGCCTAAAGAGACTCTCCAAGAGGGAGGAAGCAGTATGAGGATGAACCCCTATCGATAACGACAGGGACATGGTTGTGACGGGCGAGTCCTCGAGCATCCCTATAAGACCTGGCGTCCACCACCCTCGTGCAGATAATAGCTTTGAAATCTCCTCGCTACTCTTCGATCTGCGAAGTTTCTGTAGGTCAGGATGCTCCTGAACATTGGGAAGACGTTCAAGTGCGGTGATAACTGAATGTCGCAGCCCATCAAAGGCCGGTTCAGCTAGGCTACCAAAATCTAAGCACTGGCGTCAGGTAATGGAAGACACAAATTAAAGAATAGGCGTAAGACTTCGTTATCAAGCTAAGCTCTTCAAATAACGAGAAGCCAAGGT
Organism: Sabuloglossum arenarium; assembly: GCA_022345705.2. Taxonomy (NCBI): domain Eukaryota; kingdom Fungi; phylum Ascomycota; class Geoglossomycetes; order Geoglossales; family Geoglossaceae; genus Sabuloglossum; species Sabuloglossum arenarium. The sequence goes on from JAJDMY020000007.1 coordinate 77,885, forward strand.
TAGGGGCAGAATGAGATATCATTTAGCAATTGAAAAACACAGCTAGAAAACAAAAACAAGGGATCTGTGTGGTAAAACACACCAGATGAGATGTTGTCTACAGAGTTCGGAACCCTATCATCCTCCAAAGCACGTTTCTTTTGTAGAGTACCAGCAGGCGTGCTGCTGGTTTGACGTAAGAGACAATTTTTGCTTTTATCAGACAAGACAGAGACGTCGGGACATAGGCGTTTGTTCGCAGCGCGACATCCTGAAGAATTGAGCTCTGAAGAGTCAACTGGCTTGCTCCGTTTTCTATTAGACATGATTCTTGGACTTTTTGTTGTCGTTCATCGAACCCTTGCGCTGGAGTTTGTGGTTGGTGGGATGTCCGAATGCATATTACTTTTAGCCCCTCTAAATCCTGCCCCACCCACCACCTTTGACCGTATTGCACGCATCATCATATTCATTGTCATTCCCCTATAAGTATCCTTACTTCCCCAATTCAATAAGCTAATTCATCCTTACCTTCCAATTCCAAGTACTCTCGAAGCTCCAGTTAGTGGAAAGCCCCATCGAGATACCCTAGATATGGTATCGGCCAATTCTTTGTCGGATTTGCCCGATGAGGTCCTCCAGGCGATTCTCTTCTACGTCCCTCCCAAGGACCTCCCATCCGTTCAAAAAGTCTCCAAGCGTCTCAACAGTTTGTCCAATGAGCCATTACTCTGGCGTTACCACTGCAAATCCCAATTCAAGTACTGGGATCCAAGTCGCAACATTCGGGAGCTGTTCGAGAAGATAGTGGGGTCAGTGGACTGGAAGCAGCTTTACATCGATCGCTTCGCGGTAGACCGGAAAGTGACAAGACTGCTCGACAGCATACTCGAGAGTCAGACTGGACGAATTGGGAAAACTCAGCAAATTGTTGATCTAGGCTATGATGCTAAGGATACACTCTTACGAAATTGCCGTGTTGGGAATGGGATGGATGATGGGCTTGCTAGGAGGTGCATATCCAATGAGAGTATTCATAAGGCTTAGGCTGACTAATATATACTTCAGGTATTATAGCAGTTCTGTACTAGGCTGTCTACATCGAACAAGAGCGGTAGAAGAGTTGTCAAGGCTGAGATTTGGAGGGGAAGCACCCCTAGAAAGGGCTCTCGGTGCCTTCGACATGTTTCTGTTGCATGAAAGAGAAGGGGATATTGACGAAGTGAGCTCTGTGACGACATACCTACATCTGCTTTGATCTAATTTTTTTTCGTGATTTCGAAGATAAGCATGCTCTTGGATGACCTTACGAGCCGTTTCCGTTTTCAACGTCCGCATTTTGATGACTTATCTCCCCGACAGAAGGCGCTCGCGATTGCGTCATTCACTCGAGAGAATAATCTTACTGGACTCAAGTCTGAAAGAACCTATAGGGACCTCTACAACAGCTTCATTGGCATCGCACTTCAAGACGAAGACCATCAGTCTCTACCCCTTATTTCAGTCTCCATATATTGCTGCATAGCGAACAGACTTGGCGTCGACGCTCGTCCTTGTGGCTTCCCTTTTCATGTCCATGCTATGGTGTATCCCCCTGAAGGCTGGACGTTGAACGGCATACGCATTAGTCCTGAGCCGGCCGATGCTGGTAAAGGGCCAACGGATCCACCGCTATCTACGAGTAGACTATCACCATCTGGTTTGGAGCGAGGTCCTATGTACCTCGATCCGTTCCGCTCTGATCAAGAGACACCCGTGTCCGATCTCAAGTCTCAGCTCGACACAATTGGAGTCACCGCGGACAAACACTCGATCTATCTCAACAGCTCCCCTACACCTGAAATAGTCCTACGCACAGCCCGCAACATTTTATACTCGGTGCAGGGATTACACCACCAGCAAACTCTTGGTACCGCCAACAATGGCACTCCCCGGCCCTCTTGCAGTATTCGCGCGCTAGCTGACATGGATGATGCCTTCTACGCCGCGTTGTGGGCATCTATCATGCTCAGTACTCCCTTACCATCAGCATTGGATCGCACCCACCTCGGCTTTATTCCAATACAAGGGCGCCAATACCTTCCGCATATCATCAAACACTTTGAGCATCAAAACCCTATGGATGTAGCGCTCGTTGAGCGCCACATCCTACCGCTATTCTACGACGAACAGCGCGACAACCTACTTGAAACAACGCGCGTTGTGCGCGCGGGCGACGTCATCCCTAAGAAGGTTGTGAGGCGCGACTCAAATGCAGCTAGGTTAGGAGTCAAGCACAGGGTCGGCCAGGTATTTCGCCACAAAAGATATAGATATCAAGGCGTGATCACGGGGTGGGATGTGGAGTGTGGGATGGATCCGAATTGGATTCTGCAGGATGACGTGGACGGATTGGATAGGGGGAGGCACCAGAGTTTTTATCACGTCTTGTGGGTTGCTCCTGTTTTCTACCCATATGTTGCTGCAATCGCTGATTCCCAGTGCTAGGGTCGAAGATAGAAGTGTACGCTATGTCGCGGAGGAGAACATATTAATCGAAGAGCCTGATGATGTTAAGGAGCTGATTGAGCTTGCTGGAAGACACTTCAAGCGGTGGGATAAGGAGTCCAAGACGTTCGTATCGAACATCAGGGATGAGTATCCTGATGATTGAGGCAGAGAGCGTGGATAGTGATTTTATTCATTGTATGACGATCGATACAGGCATTACATAACTATCATTACAACCCATTACAACTTAGAAGTACATGTCTAATCTGTATTTAATTATGGATGCGTCAAGCAAAAGGGATGTGCATGGCACTAAGTCGTCCCTCGCCCCTTGACAAGAGAAATGGGAAAGAAATATCCTAGATCCACTTAGTTCCGTTTAAGGTGACTGTGCCTTAAGCTCACAAATAGGCCATGGCTGACGACCTGCATCAACTCGTGGGAAAAGAAATGTGTTTTCAAACAAAGTTGATTGCATTAGTTGATCTGAATACCCACCTTCGCACTCAGCGCTTCCGTTTCCTCTCTCGAGAAGCCATCTAGGACGCCGGTCTCCAGCTGTGTCAAAACGGGTATTCCTTCGAGACATGTGAGCGCCGACAGAAAGTTCAGGATATTCTCCTCAAATTGATAAAGAGGGAAGCGTAAGGCAACATCTTCTAGATGCTCTCGAAAGGAAGTTTCAGGGTCTGGAATAAGCTGGAAGAGGGTTAGTAAGAGGGGTTTGATGGTCTTTGAAAGACTTGACCAAACGAACCGTTAGTAGATGCTCCCTTCTGATCTTCATCCATCTGTGGATGGCGATCTTATCATCGTCCCAGAACATAGCGTTAACTAGAACGCCATCATCGCTAACGTCTTCTGGGTCAAATCCCCACGCAAAACACTCACGCAGCGCTTGCTCGCCTTCTTCTCCGAATATGAGATATGCCTCCAGTGTGGCTTGTAGCATGTACTCCGCGGCCATTCTCTCCCAAGTTTCACTCACTGTTCCAGACCGGTAGGTTACCGCCACATGCGCACTTAGTTCCATGAAGGTGGGGAGTGTGTCTCGAAGGGAGGTGCTGGCGGGGGTACCGTAAAACTCCTCCGCTAGGAGAAAAGATTGTGTGGGGTAATGCTGGGAAAGGATACTCCTGCGGTTCTGGCGGAGAGCACGTTGTGGCAGAGGGAGACCATTGCTGCGATTGTTGTAGAAGGCCGTCCAAGGCGGATCTTCTAATAATTCACGTTGGTGTAGGAGCCACGCTGCGGCGCGGGCGTGGCTTTTCTCACGTAACTGGTCGATTGATGAGGCAGGTGGAGTAGAATTTGAAAGCTGCAGGCGTTGCGCGAAGAGTGTGGAAAACTTGAGGAGGCGTAGACGCGATTGAGCAGTCTCGGGGACTGTGTGAGATGGGTGATTTGCCTTGAAGAGGGGTAGAAACGCTGCGCGTAAAGAGAACAGGGTGAGCCAGCGCACGCAACATGCCGTCCTTTTCTGAAAACAGGTTTGATTTGTACGGAATAATATAAAAATCAACTCACAATTCACCATGCTCAACGGCACAATGGAATTATCATCAGGCTCTGCTTCAGCAACGCCGCCGCCTCTGCTGCGGGTGCGGCGGCGTTGTGCCATTCGTCGTTCAAGCACCTTTTTCGCGGCCACGTAGAGCAAGTAATCCAATATCATCACATCCACCTCCAATTGCGTTTCTCTGCTGGCGCATTTACCCACAGTCTCCCTGTGAGAAGACATTGCCATTGTCAAGGTGCCTTACCAGTACAAGACAGGAAGTAGGTCACACTGATCCAGGTGATTTGTACAGTTGTGTCCGCTCCTACGAAGGTCGGACTCTGAACCTGGAGGTGATTGGGGTACGGCAACGAGCAGAGAAAGGGAGGGAGACACAAGACACATCAAAATAATAAATTTACAATCGGAGCTCTACGACGAATGCAACTAAACAGAGCGCGCGGCATGCATGTAGGTGCATAGGTTCATGGTGGATGCCATAGGCATGTACGAGTACATACAATATTAGGCCTTGCGCAGAAGTGCTGCAGGTTCCCGCAAGTGCAGCTGCTGTACGCAGGAACGCAGGAGACGGGAAGACGCAGGGGCTACACCTTCTCATCAAATTAGCCAACCTGGTCGCTGTTCTTGCCGTATCGATAACCCTCTGCAGCCTACAGCTTTACTACGTAGTCCACCCGCTGTCATACAGAGCGCAGCACCAATAACGTTCTCGTTCACTCAGCTAGGATGGTCAATTGCATAGGCCTGTTCCACAGTTGCTTTTAGTCTCATTGCTATCCTATGCTATTGAACTCTTTCCCTTTCCGAGCCCGCTTCCGCCTTCCGGAGAAAAACGCCCAGAGCCGGCCCACCCATAACGCCAATGCCTGACCTGACGCCGTAAGACATCTGTGAAAGAAAACGACTACAGCAGATTGAGCTCATCCAGCAGTGGCCTCAACTGTCCCTTACGGAACAGAATCCTTAGCCATGTCTGGATGGCTGCGCCATAATCGTGACGGCGACTAGCGGCTTTTTCGGCTTCTTCTGACTGGGTGTTCTCCTCCATCTTGATGTCCCCGCGAATCATTTGTTGTTCTTCGAGTAGTTCGCTCCGGAAGCCTATCACGGTGTCGGCAATGTCTGAGCCCAGCTTTTTGGCCGCTGAGTCATTGACTATGGCATTTTCGATCATCTCTGCAGTTATTCCATAGGTAGCATCAGGCCCGTGTATAGCGCCTTCATCAATACCGCCAATACCGTTTTGATATCCATGGTCTCTCCAGTCCGGCATAAGCTCATCTAATCGACGGTTTGCTCTGTTTAGGGCGCTGACATTAGTGGCGAGTTCCGAACGGAGAGTCTTTAGCGGATCTTGCACTACAGCTAGGAGAACAAATTGCTCCTCGTCACTGGCGTATCGGGCCATCATCTCTTGAATTACCGGCGTTGCAAGATCCATCCAATCGCGTTTCCCGATTTTGCCTGCATAATTAGCATTGGTCGTATGGATAACAGAGTAAGTACACACCAATCTTTTGTGGCTGGCGTTCCAGACCATCTAGTTTCCACACATGTTCCCCGATGGGAACAAGTGCGATAAAGTGAAACCCGGCCTCGCCGGTATTCTCTCCGGCTTGACCACCACGCCTGGCCTTGGCGGTCGCGTCATTTCTTAACGCCATATCAACGTTGAACATATCCATTTTCCTATATGTACACATGATATAGAAGAGTCAGCATACTGCAAACATATAAGAACAACTACCCATGCAAAGCAAATTACTCTACAATAGAGTAACTACTTACCTCGCGAAAGAATTATGGATATTCCTAGCAAATTCAAAATTTCCGATTGAGTAGCCGCGGAGAGCGGGAGTGAGATCTCTTGTGAAGTTCTTGAAGTTTTGCAGATGCTCACCGAGCTCGACAGACGGGATGTTGTTGACAATATTGAACAATGCTATGGTAGCGCAAGCATTACTGTTCGTCTAGCATCGAAACAAGGAATCAGCTATAGTCAAACTACGCAGATACGAGAAAACAGACCTGGTTGGCAAACCAGACCTCCTCCGGGCAGCTCGGTTCTTGTTTATCTGGGTCATCTTCCTTCCAACGAAATAGAAATATAAGACCATGCACAGGTTTACTAAGTTGAAGAAGTGTAAGTAGACGTAACTGCAGGCGTTCGGAAGAAGAATAGTAGATGAGTCGCATGTGAAGAGTTTACATACTTCAGTCCAGCAAGGATCTCTTTGTCCATCGTGAATACTTCTTGAACCTTTACGTCCTTTACTCCGAACTCCCTCAGCATAACACTAAAGAGTGCCTGTAACAAGTAAGCGAAACGCAACCCACAGGCATATTAGATCCATTAATGGACAATCGTAGAAGCTGGCTTACAGGTTCCGATTCTATCTCGCACCAGCCCTTCCAATTCAATTTCTCTTCTACCGTAGCAGGCGAGAACGGCGGTGTCATCGCTTCAGCAGAAGCGGATGAAGATCCATTCCCGTTTGCAGTGTTTGTATCTGTGACATTTGTGGCTACTTTCTTCGCGGTAGTACGTCTTCTCTTAGCTCGATCCGCCATCTTATTGGTAGTTTACGGAGTCAGTGACGACTCGCGGTAGTAGGCTAACAGTTGCTACTTCGTTAGCACATTCTCGAGGGTGAAAGAGCGCAAGAGAGCTGAGCTCAACAACTATCAAGTAATCACAGCATCACATGGGACTGCTTGGTAAACGGCAAGTTGAAACTTATTCGGCAGCCTCACATAGAATGACGGAAGCTGTGAAGAGAGGCGCACTCCACACCTTGCAGGCGGCGCTGAAGGGTGAGCTGTGAAGAGAGCATACCTTAAGATCTACAGAGCTAGCTCTCGCCAGCAGATCTCTACTAAGACGTAGAGAGGCGAAGTAGGCACAGCAGAGACAATTGACGTTGTGACAGGGAAGAGGACGAGGAGGAGGAAGACGAAGACGAAAATACAGCAGCAAAACAAGCGATATCTAAGTAACATCATCGCACGGCGTAGTGCCAAGGTAATGCTAGAGCTCAACTCACGCTAATAAAAGCTTGGCGCTGAGCCTCATCGCGTCAAATTGGACATTGCACAACACGTCGAACTCCAAACTCCCTACCCAACTCCCACCCCGCACTAACGACAATCTCAAAGCAGCTGCTTGTCCCGTCTCCAGGCGTTCGAGGTTCATGATCTTTTCTCTTGCGCTTGCTATCCTCCTCAAGAGCATGCCATGAACGGCACTCCCCGTCTCCGCTCTGCATACCCTTCAACTCCACAGACTGCTCCGACAAAGACGGGTTCTCAGAATGCCACTCTGTCGAGGAGTCGTAGTTCTGCCTCTCCTCTGGCAGATATGCCTGTCAGTTCCGCTAAACAGGATGGTCCTGATGGTCCGTTAATACCCTTCCATTTGGTCGATGCTCCAAATCAGCGATTCTACGCTGCTGCCGTCTACGTCGCTCTCTTTGGATGGCGGCTTTACGATTGGTACAAACTCATAGAGGACGATGGAGATTCCATTTCAGAGTTCTGGCACTTTCTCAAGTGGGGAGCTATGGACGGTGTTTTCCTGTATGGCTTGCCCGGGCTAAGGATACCGTGGTTGGAATGGTCATGGACAACTACAACAACTCTTTTTCTTGCGCATGCAATTATGGATGGGTTTCTGATGTTTCGATTTTCGGTACATTGAGTTAGACCTTCTGATGAACGCAGAACGTTATGCTAATGAATAATACAGATACCCCTACTCTCTTGGCTTCTCGCAATCGTGAAGATATTCTACGATAGAGAAGTTGCCATCTCCGAGCATAGAGTTGATCCAGCAGCTGTCATATACAACTCGTCCCTTATACTCGGCAAACAAACGATTCACATTCTACCCGAAGGGTATGCTTCCTGTTCTAAAGGGGGTAAATCTATAGCTAATTTCGAAACAGTTCCGCCATGCTAAATCCGGAAGGGGGATGCTTTTGTCTCGACGCTTCAAAGAAGTCTGTCAATCTCCCAATTCGCATTAATCAGACAACTCCGATTCTGATTGAACTCCTACGGATTGATGTTGACACTAATCAAAATGAAACGATTACTATTCCGGCAAAGCAAGTCAAGGAACTCAAGAGAAAGGCCGATAAATTATTGCCTAGGAATGATATCACAAGTCCTCGATTCCTAAATCTCGAGATCAGGCGGACAGGTGTTTACCGACTTCAAAAAGTTATTGACGAATCGAAGTTAGAAGTCCAACGACGGCTGTCAGATACGCTTGTAGTTGCGTGCCCGAAAGCTTCAATAACGCGGTCACAAGTGGACAAGTGCAAAGGAGAGTTGTCCGATCTATCATTAAGGGTCGAAGGAACGCCGCCCTTAAAGATCAAGTACAGTCGAATTGTAAACCGAGAAGATAAAGGGTTCTCATTCCAGAGCATTCAGCCAGAAAATCTACTATCGCCTTTCACTGGCGGCCAGAGGACATCGGGAGCGTTAATTACCCCAGCCGATACTGATGTATCTTGGGCTCGTACACAAAGCATCAATGTCCCTCTCAATGAATCTCTAAGCACGAGTGGTACTTGGCTTTACTCACTTGATGAAGTGCATGACGCCTGTGGAAACGTTGCGAACTATACTCTACACCATGATGACGGAGAACAGATAAAGTCGAAAGGATCCAATGTAGAACAAATGTTTGCTGTACACGAACGACCGAGGGTAAGCATGTCTAGTTGTGACCCACAACACCCTCTTAAGATTGCGAAGGGGAGGATAGCGTTGCTTCCGATCCACCTCGGTTCAACTGGACGAAGTGTTGCGGATATAGCGCATACGGTCACCTACATGTTCACCCCACAAGAGCGGCTACAGGCAAATGGAGAACACGCAGCCAACTCGAAAATCGAGGAGATTTCCATCAAAAATCCAGCTCAAGGCTCTCCTGTCAAAGAGCAAGGACTCTACACACTAAAGACCGTTTCAAATCAGTTCTGTACTGGTGAGGTTTTGGAACCTGCATCGTGCCTCGTCTTGAACCCCCCTGAGCCGGATATGGCGATGAAATCAGACGAGATCTATGACAAATGCGCCGGTAAATCAATAGGTCTTACGGTCGACTTGGATCTCCTGGGTACTCCACCCTTCGACATCCGCTACGAGGTCACCAGAAGTGGAGACAAGCACGTGCAACATAAATCCATGCACATAAGCCGCTTGAGACACCAGCTCCGCTTCACACCTCAGGAAGCTGGCTACTACATTTACCGCTTTAAGACTATCGATGATAGTGTCTATAAGGGAGTCCCTCTACCAAAGAACTTTGTGCTTGAGCAGGACGTCAAGCCCCCTGCTTCTGCCCGCCTCGTCACGTCGAGTCTCCGGAAGAAGTATTGCATTGAAGAGCCTGTTTCATTCGACGTAAGGCTCCAGGGTGAGGCACCGTGGACCTTGGAATACGAGCTAGTACACGGTGGTAAGAGAAGCAAGCAAAAAATCAAGAATATAGAAACCGAATTATTTACCATTACTACGGATAACCTGATAAATGGTGGTGAGTATGCCTTGGCGCTTGCAAGCGTGCAAGACAAGACTGGGTGCAAGATCTTCTTAGAGGAAGAGGTGAAGATTGATGTCCGAAGGCAGAGACCGAAGGCATCATTTGGGCAGATCGAAGGCAAACGCAGCACCTTAACGCTTGAGGATAGCCCGGTCAGATTACCGCTAAGATTGACCGGTGAGGCTCCGTGGAAGGTGAAATATCGTAACTTGAACGACACATCACAACCCTTAGTATTAGAGAAGAGACTTTCTTCTAGCAACGACTTTCTCGAAATCCGTGAGCAAGGAACTTACGAGATTGTTGACGTGCAGGATAGCATCTGCCCTGGAACAGTTGATCCAGCCGCTAGGACTTTCGATGTTCTTTGGATCCGGAGACCTCAGATCAAGGTTTCTGAGGGCACACTAGTCGAATTGGCTGGCGATAAGTATGTCAAGAAAGAGGTCTGTGAAGGAGATGAGGACACTCTAGAGGTTAGCTTAAGTGGTATGTTAAGTAAAATAGACCCGCAACTCTTGCTCGATATAGTCTGCTGACGACCTCTACAGGTACACCACCGTATAACATAAAGTACCAGCAGCGCCTGAAGCCTGACCATGGATCTGGCTCACTTTCCAATAAAGAGCTCACCTTGGGGCTTGGTGTTGGATCTATCCGCATGGAAACATCGCAAGCAGGACAATACGAATATAAAATTTCCGAATTGGGAGACTATTTGTATGACCACGACTCAAAGAAGCATACGCCCCTAGTTATTCAACAACGCGTAAGCTCTAGACCTAGCGCTCGGTTCAAGGATCTTGGCCGAACATACAATTATTGTAAAGAGGAAGAATCAGGTGACGAGGTCATCCCCATTATACTTGAAGGCGTTCCTCCTTTCTACCTCGAAATCGGTATCAAACCACACACCAACGGAAAACCCGAGATCATTACGGTTCCCAACATTAATACAAAGACGTACGAATTTCGTATTCCCCATCGTGTGCTCACGCTAGGTCACCATGCTATCAGCGTCCGCAAAGTCCGAGACGCTCGCGGATGCCAGCGGAAGACAGAATTTGATGCCCCACACGTGCCAGTGCACGTATCTGATGTACCAGCTATCACACCATTCGATAGCAGGACAGACTACTGCGTCGGCGATCGAATTGCATACACTTTGTCTGGCACTCCGCCATTCAATGTCTTCTACTACTTTGAGGGCATAGAACGTAAGGCCACTGCAACGACAACGACTTTCAGGCGAATTGCAGAGAAGCCAGGAAACTTCACAATAACAGCCTTGACGGATAATGCAGCTCACTGTAAGGCGCGGACACAGATAACAAAGATTATACATCAGATGCCAAGCGTAAGGATTGGAATGGGCAGGGAGACTGTGGTAGATATTCATGAAGGAGGTGAGGCGGAGATTATATTTGAATTTGGGGGAACACCACCCTTTGAGTTTACGTGAGTATCTACCGTAAATACCCTCATTCATCAGAATCGACAACACTAATGTCTTTTCTCTGTGCAGATACACTAGGAGTACGGCTCCACGTAAAGGCCAGAAGCCTCAGATTCTGGAGACGAAACACGACACCTCCTATGAGCACGTCAAAATCGTTAAAGCGTCTGACGAGGGGACTTATGAAGTAGTCGCCATTAAGGATAAGCACTGCTCATTCTCAACGCTACGTGTTGATGGCGGGATGCAGAAGCAGAAGCAGAAGCAGATCAAGCATCAATGACGTTACTCTTAGAAGTTACAAGAGGATTGAGTGTGCGTGCAGCATGGAAAATGAATCATTGCGGGCGTCTATTTCGGTGGTTTCCATGGCATTCTCGTACAAAATAATCCCTTCGATCAAAAAGAGGTGGTAGATGTACAATAGCTAGGGGTTAGAACTTTTCCCCACCATCTCAGTTCCTGCTTTCAATTCGCGTGACCATATCGCCCCCTAGTCGTCCAATCTCGTTGAGGATTGCGGGTTTGTTGACGACGAGCTGCAACCCCTCGTCGGATGAATTATTTTCATCTTGTGCGACGACAGGTGTTGTAGAATAGGATAGATTGACCTTCCATGGCCGTGGACTAGTGATGTGTGGGCTCCAAAGGCCGCCTATGAAGGTTCCACCATGAGCATTGTGGAAGAAGAAGATGTTCTTGGCGTAGATGTTCTAGATATCCAAATATCAATAAGTGACCCCTAAGATTGCTAGTAATTTACTTACTCTAAGTTCTTCGAGGAATAATTGAATGGGGTTATAACCTGTGAGTTCCGTGGTGGTGTCTTTGTCGGCTTGGATCTGAAGATTCTTGAACAAAGCGTTTTTTATAGACCTCTTTCCCTGCTTGTCACTAGTAAAACGGGGATGTAGATGGATAACAAAGTCATATTCAGCCGTAGAAGGGATGAATAGGGTCTGTAATCGTCAGCACCATCGTTGTATATCTAACACGATCGGGAGAAAGAGCCACGTACTTCAGCATCAAGCCCGAGTCCCGCCTCTCTGACCACAGAGCATGCAGATCTTGCTAATGCTGTTATCCTCGCCGCAGCGACTTTCGACGGTCCAAGCTGCGTCCACATCAAGCCCCCAGGATCGAGATTCGAAGCTGCGAAGAGTACAACTCGATTCATCCCTGGATCCACTTTCCTCCACGCTTCAAAGCGGGTTCTGATTGCATCGACATCTCCAGCCTTCATTTCCGCACTAAAATCAACAATCAGGGGATCTAGACGCCAGTCCCAGCGCGAGAGCCACAGAAGTGTTCGGAGAAAACCTGTCATGACGCTCGAAGGGGCTTCCCATGGGTACGGCTGCAGGAATATCCGAACGACGAAAAGCTCGATCAGTTCCTCGCTGACGTGCCCAGAGAGAAGATGCGATGCAAACCATAGCTTCACCAAGCGGACGGTGGGAGAGAAAAAGGCGAAACGGGTGGATAAAACTTGAAGCGCTTGCGTATGCAAACGAGACTGGATAAAGTTGCGTTTATACTCCGACAGCGCCAAAATTGCCTCATCCCTATGTCTCAGGTCTAGCGATTTGTCTTTGAGCCGTCGTTCCAAGAGCGTTTCCTCGCGTTCATTGTGGATGCGCAGGCGAAACGCTGCGCCTGTTTCGTATATGATATCTAGAAACGAGATATTGCGAATACTAGAGTCCCCTTTCTCAAGTCCGGTACGACAGGTGATCCCTTCGACCGACTCCTCTAGGAGCTCGGCCATCTTCAGAAAAATGGCGACTTTTGTTCTTTGGATTGCAGCAAGATCATCTGGCCATCTTCCAGACCCTTCAAACAGAATAACTATATCTGCTGGGTTCATGACTGTTCCCGGTCGGGCGTTCAAAAGCGGAGGATCGATTGATGAATATCGCAGCATTGAGCTGGCAGCAGAAATTTGGCTTAATTGGAGAGGTAGTCCTTCCATGCTTCTGAGATCTTTCTCTAGTGTATCAAAGCCTGCCATCATAGGCTGGAATTTCGCAATGGTCTGTGTACCACTCACGCCCTGCATTGCGATGAGACCACTAAAATTGTCTCCGATAAAAGTCACAGCCTTGGCAACATCTGGCCCAAAGTGTCGACTTAGTACGTAAAGAACAATCTGTTGGAATATAGGTACTTTTGACTCCTTGTCGGACCACACTAAGCTTTCCAAAATGCTGCCGTCCTTAAACCTCCTGAGTTCAGCCTTTTCGCCCCAAAATCTTCGGAAATCCGCTGCCTCTTGCTTTGCTTCCGCTGGTGGCCCGTGGTCCACCGCACGGCCAGCATGTGTTGAATTGAGCAAGAAACCCACAAGGATGCTAGGCTGGTCTCCTGTAGAAGGGGCTGGTGTTTTGACAGGCCAAGGGCCAACCTCAGGGGCTGAGAGATAGATAAGAGTTGTCCGGTCTCCTGTGCCTTCATGGAGGATATCGTAACACTTTTGGCAAAATTGCATGACCGTTGATTGATGGTCCGGGGACTCCGAGCGCAAAGCCAACCCAGGGGAAGTGGGGATTCTGTAATAATATGTATATTAGTCAGAGAAATCCCGAAAGCAACGTCTCTCAGCGGTCATACCGAGCCAAAAAATCATATCTCTGCAAAGGCTCATCAGCTTTGACAATAAAAGAAGCCTCGAAGTTATCGATCACGGTGTCGCGGAGCATATCCAAGGAGATTTTTGCCTCGTGCCGCAGCTTTGGAAGTTAGCATTTATATACAAGAAGTAGCTTTCTTAAGGAACAAACCAATCGGTACGACCAGGGGGTCATCTTGAAAAGAACGTTCAGGCCTCGCGGTCCATCGTAAAACATCGGCATATCCAACCTCTGCGCACTGAAGTCTTCGGCTTGAAAAATAAACGGCTTTGCCACCAAGTCAGTCGAAGCTAGGAATTGAAGGGTTGCCTTGAAAAGCTGGTAGCTGCTGTATCCAGGGGAGAGCAAATTTCGACCCTGCAGTCCTCCGCCCCGCAAAAGCACTGCGCTGATGGCTGCCCACTCGAAATGGCCAAACCCCCCTTTTGAGATATTGCTGCCAAACCCTCGTTGGTATAGCCAGATACGTCCAAGGACGCAGGCGTCTTTATACGATCCACAATAGGACGAGGCACTGTGAAAGAGCTTCAGATATAGTGCGACTGAGCTGTCTGATTTCAGAGTAGCGTTATAAAACGGAGTGGGCGCAAGCACTGGAGAGGTTCCCGGGATATCTTTAGTCAGTCTCACACAGTTCTTGTCTGGTAGTAGCTTCGCGTTTGAAAAGACATCCTCGGGAACGGTTGGGAGGATGTGGATGTTGCATCTTGAGCTTGAGAAGTCGTCGGCTCCACCATCTAGACTGGGTAAGCTTTCCAGTCGTCTGAGATGAGCATTGCTGACTTACCTTCACTTGAACTAACAACCACGATTGGTTGCATGCTGTTACCATTGAGATAGCTAAAGTTGATCTTAAACTTGCAGTCCTTATTCTCTTTTATTCCCCCCGCTAAACACGCCAGATAGTATGCTCTCTTGTGGAAGTACCGGTAGTTCAGATAGTCTTTTTCTTGGAAAAGGGACTGGGTCAAGTCAGCAAGTTGAGTCGCTGACATGTATGTACATATTGCAGTCATACCGAAGGGATTGTGATAGCCATATCCACCGAAATAACACCGTTGGTTTTAACAGTAGTTCTCAGGGCATAGCTACCCACTACATTTATATTTGCCGGTCTCGAATATGCCAACTTGTGCTTGAAATCTTTTGCAGACACGGGACCCGTAAAAGGAATTGCGATCTTGTAGCATTTATACAGCTCTTTCTCCGCTTCGACAGCCTAAGACTACCCATCAGGATGGCTCTCTGGACCTTGGGACGAAGTACATACATTGGCAGGATCCCGATCTGGGATCCGTTCGATTACGGCCTTCAGTTTACGCAAAGCATTCTCAACTGTAATCATTCGCTTCTCATAATTAGGCTGAACTTCGTCCAAGAGCTCATCAAGCTGCAGTTTAAACATGCTAGACTTGTACATCTCGCCAGCCAGCAATTGACCGCCCGGGGAGATTATATTCCGTGAGGCACGGCCTTTGGCTTTTGGACTCTGTTCCTGCCCATCCGTATGCGCAGACTCTGTCTGGCCATCAGCGCTGCGGGAGCCGTTGCTGTGTCCGACCTTCCTCTTCTTCGTGGCGTGCGAATCCATATTGGTGAGTGGGTGATACGCTCAGAAAACCACAGGTACCTTGTAAAATCCCGAGCAGGGATAACCAGAGCCTCAAACACTTACTAATTTTTCTCACTTATCTTATCAGGATCATCATTCTGTATCAAACCCACACGAACTGCTCCCCACAGCCAGTGCCTTCCCGCACGAAAGAATGTCCCTTGACGAACTTGGGCAATCCATACCGCAAGACACTCCTCATGTAGGTCTCCACGGTATTCTATCTTTATCGGTCTTCGATAGCGTTGCGAGTGACTCACTCACTCACCGCTGTACTGGTGCTTGCAGGCCGTGAGTGTCTCGCTGCCTACATGGAAATCCAATGTCGGCTACGAGAAAGGCGAGGAATGGGTCTTGAGCAAAATGAAAACGGGCTATCCTAGGTAGGTAACATGAATTTGGCTGCTGTTAGAATGCTAGCGTTGTCATGCTGAAGTAGATCTATATTCTAGATTTTATATTCATGACTGCATTGCTAAATTCGCTGACAAGATCATTGCTCATCATGGTAAGGCTGGGGAGCATGCCATGATCTTCCCTTCCCATTGTGTGGCGTCTCGATGTGTGGAATTTTTAAAATCCCATGCGACAGGACTCAATGAAGTTAGAATTGTCGAATTGGTGCCGAACTCGCAGTGGAGCAGTGGAAATACGAATATGCAAATTACACCTAGGATATGTGCCGCTCTATTTCCAGAACATCTGCTCAAGATAGCAAAGAGCTATTGGCAGCATTCCGGCGAAGGGGTCTCAAGTCGTCAAGCCGAATTTGCTCACAGGGCATATGAAGAGGGTACTTTAGTGGAGAAAAAGATAGCTGCGGCAGAGACCTACAATGGCAGTCGGCTTTGCAGAGGTCCAAGACGGTACCAGAGGGGTTCATCGACCGATAAGACCATAGAACTGCCCACAGCGAATGCGATGCCCGCGAATGGACATCCTGAACCAAAGACCAGTGGTACTTCTGAAGGGCGAGAGTATTCTCAATTTATTGAGGAGAGATTCGGTCGGAACCTGGACTTGTCCTTTGTACAGAATGCAAAACTTGCTGTACGAAGACGGATCGCGGGATCGCTAACAGCAGATGTCGACCTTAGAGACGCTATAAATATGCCTAGAAATGCGGAGCAAACACGCCAGGTCGTGGGCTTCTCAGAGGGCGATGTTTATCTTTATCCGACAGGGATGAGCTCGATTTTCAACACTCATAGAACGCTGATGGTTGCCCGTGGCCAGATGAAAAGCATCTGTTTCGGGTAGTTTGCACTCGTCTGATATTTAACAGCATAGAACTGACTTCTCGCCCTTAGTTTCCCATACGTAGATACCCTCAAGGTTCTCCAAAAGTGGGGTCCTGGCTGTCTTTTCTATGGTCATGGTTCACCAGATGATTTGGATGACCTCGAAGGACGACTAGAAAAGGGTGATCGGTATCTGGCACTTTTCTGCGAATTTCCAAGTAACCCTTTACTAAAATCTCCAGACCTCGAGCGAATACGTTCGTTGGCTGACAAATATGAGTTTGCTGTTGTTGTGGATGAGACGATTGGGAACTTCATGAATGTACATGTGCTACCCTTCGCAGATGTCGTGGTCAGCAGTCTGACCAAAGTATTCAGTGGCGACAGCAATGTAATGGGGGGAAGGTGCAACACACTGTCTAGATGAGTCAAGATCTCTCGCTGACAATTCTTCAGCTGTGTTCTTAATCCCAGGGGTCCATTTTACAAGCTGCTCAAGGATACACTCGTAGTAGAGTATGAAGACAACTACTGGGCAGAAGATGCGATTTTCATCGAGCGAAATAGTCGCGACTTCGTATCTCGCATTGACAGAATCAATGTCAGCGCCGAAGCTATTTGCGAGGTGCTAAAAGCCCACCCCCAAGGTAAGTCGGGGTCCTTCCTTTTCTAATTCCACTTTCTCCTCCTTTCCATAATTCTGCTAACACCCAGCCAGTAAAGGAAGTGTACTACCCCAAGCACAGTCCGAGCAGGCTGTGTTATGAGCATTGCCGAAATCCAAATGGAGGCTACGGTGGCCTCCTGTCCGTAACGTTCTTCTCAACACCTGAAGCTGTAACTTTTTTTGACCGGATAGAAACGGCGAAAGGCCCCAGCCTTGGGACTAATTTCACTTTGTGGTATAGGCTTGTGTATCTAGTTTTAGCATCTTCTAAGCTGACTTTTATGCAGCTCCCCTTTCACACTACTGGCTCACTATGGAGAGCTTGAATGGGTATGCCCTCTCCCTAACGCCTACTTCGAGTTGGCTAACTCCTAAAGGCTTCCCAATTTGGCGTCGAAGCGGATCTCGTAAGGATTAGTGTGGGGTTGGAAGATACATCTGAGCTATTAAAGAAATTTGAGCGGGCACTGGAGGCAGTTGCAAATTTGGTCAGAGGTTGATTTGTAGGCACATGTAGATATTCTAGTGTCCAATCGCCTTAAAAAAAAGATGATTTCGGATAGATTGTGAGCACGCAACTGATCGAGTACGCACACAGCCAAAAACATCCCGAAGGAAAGAAAGGCCCAGGTACTCGTGCGCAATTGGAGGAAGCTTGTGGTCCAGACAAAAGGAGTCCTAGCGCGGAATTTTCGTGGAACGCCAAGGTTATAAAAATGCGCCCCGACCTCACCCTGCCGCCTCACGCAATTGACGCTGCTTTAAAGGGTGCGCAGATACATAATAATTAGAGTAGGGAAGCCACGACGGGGCATACACTATCTCTCTTTATCAACATCATCCAACTATTCACGTCACCATCAGTGCCAATGTTGTCCCCTTGCTACAGTGCGACTATCTCGAATCCTGAACCTTTCTCCAACGTGCCGCCTTTTACCTCGCCGCCACTATCGGTAGATCAAGAGTTGTCGATAGCAGAGACAGTCTAAGGAGAAGCTCTTGTGTATTGTTGCAAATATGTAGTGGCATTGCCACAAGGAGAAGGCAAGGAAGGAGGTTGCCCAATTGATACAGGCAGGTTGAGAAATAGCAACTATTTTATATTATGCACTTTCCAGACTGCAGGTTGGGAGGTAGGGGGTCGTACACTCTCCAAGCCACAGGTTGGAAAATAGCGATCGGTTTGTTTTGCACTTTCAGACTGCAGGTTGGGAGATAGCAACTATTTTATTATGCACTTTCTAGACTGTAGGTTAGGAGATACCTTATCTAGACTCGGTTCGAAAAGAGCATAGCCTTCATAGTTTCGATGATGTATACCCATCGAGGAAATAAATTTCCGGCTTCAGGCAATGAGAGAACCCCTTCTATACTCCGCCCCCACCCAGAGATCGTCCAGCCGCCTCCACATTCCAGCTTCTCAAATTCTCCAGACTCTCAGCCTATCGAATTCTCTAGCCTCTCGAATTCTCTAGCCTCTCGAATTCTCTGGCCTCTCGGATTCTCTACCCCCCCAAACTCTCTAGCCTCCAGGATTCTCTAGCCACCCAGATTCTCCAGCCTCTTAAATTCTCTGGCCTCCTGGATTCTCTAGCATCTCGTGCTGCCTCACCAACTCATCCGGCTCACTCGGCTAAAGCGGCGTCACCTGGGTGAGCCGTCAGTGAGTGTAGGGCGCTGTCTTGTGTTGCCAAGCGTGTCACGGCGCGTCAACCTCCACAGTCCAATTGATCCCACACATTCTCCGTGTCAAGAATTCTTGATCGTCGAGATCCGTTATGGCACCACTCAAGCGGTTGCGACGAGTCACTGACAACGGCGATTCAGAGGGGGAGGATCCTGAAAGCGCACGTTCAAGTGATCGGGAAGTTACAGTATGCCACTTCTTAGCCTCCCTCAGTTGGGTTGCTAACGGACCGCTAGAGGAAGAGAGCACGCATCTCGAACCCGAAAAACTGTTTGCAGTCTCGAGGTGTGCGAGCCAATGATGATGGCAATAGCGATGAGCAGCAAGATGAAATGGGTGAGAGTGACAACGATTACGAGAGACGCAGAGATGCAGGGTTTGAAGACCTGGAGGACGAGGATCTAGACACGCAGAGGGCGACACAGATCATTCAACGGCGGAATCTGAAAACAATGGAAAATGTCCCAGCAGACAACGGTATCATAGAGTCAGTGACATGCATAAATTTTATGTGTCACAATAAGCTCCATGTCTCCTTGGGGCCCCTGATCAATTTTATCATTGGCCACAACGGTAGTGGAAAGAGCGCTGTCCTCACTGCAATAACTCTATGTCTTGGGGGGAGGGCTGGTTCCACCAATCGAGGAGGGAGTTTGAAAGCTTTCGTAAAGGAAGGGCGTGAGAATGCTACACTTATCGTCAAATTGAAGAATGGCGGATACGGATATCAGCAAGAGACATATGGCGAATCTATCATTGTGGAACGGCACTTTTCGAAAGCAGGATCCAGTGGCTTCAAGCTTAAAAGCGCTACCGGTCGAGTTATATCTACAAAGAAAGCCGACCTTGAGGAAATTTGCGACTACTTTGCGCTTCAGATTGATAATCCAATGAACGTCTTAACGCAAGACATGTCTCGCCAGTTTCTTAACAATTCCTCACCCGCTGAAAAGTATAGATTTTTCGTCAAAGGCGTGCAGCTGGAGCAATTGGATCAAGACTACCAATTGTTAGAGGAGACCATAGACCAGATTGAAGGGAAGTTGAAGACGAGGGACGGGGATATCCAAGTCTTAGAGAATCGGGCTCAGAAGGCCATGGCCAAGCTGGAGATGTCGGAAAAACATGACAAACTTCGGGAGAGAATTCGGGACTACATGCGGCAGATGGCCTGGTCGCAAGTGGAACAGGAAGAAAAAGTGAATACACCCCAGCTATCCATTTGTATGGGAGCTAACTATTATCTACAGAAACTTGCAGCCATCGACTCGCAGGTGCGGGAGGCAATTATGAGCATCGAAGAGGCGGAACGCAAGGCCAGCACTGTTGACCAAGCTTATGATGAGGCTAATCGGGCTTTTGAAGAAGGGACAGAAGCAGTACGAGGAGTCAAGGATAGCCTTGGTCCTTTACAGGAAAGTAAGAAGCAGCTTAAAGATCGCTTCGACGGTAACAAAAACGAGCTTCTGCAGCTTCAGGTAGGACTATAAATTCCGCTCGAGGCCCTTGCTTCTTTGCTCACGAATCTAGTCGGAGCAACGTACCATCCGCGATCACCTTAAGAACGCGGATTCAAGAATTAGAGGCTACAAAGCAGATATTGCGACGGAACAACAGCGATTAGAAGACGCGAACGGCGGTAATCATATAAGGAGGGTTGCCGAGATCGAAGCAGCGAAAAAGAGAGTTATAGAGATTCGAGCTGAATACGATCGGCATAATTCTTTGGCGGTAGACACAGAAGAGAATGTCCGCAACGCAGAAGAGGAACTCAAGCACTCGCGTTTTCCGATAGACGCCAAAAAGACAGAAATAAAGAGATGCGAAGATGTAATCCAAAGCCTGTTGAGGGATCGTGGCCAGCATCTTGCGGCATTCAATCCAAATATGCCAAAATTGCTGCAGGCGATTCGCAACGAGCAACAATTTCGAGAAAAGCCGGTGGGACCGATTGGAAACCACATCCGACTACTCAAGCCTGCTTGGTCGTCGATCTTGGAGAAGTCATTGGGTGCAACTCTTACCGCCTTTGTTGTAACAAGCAAATCTGACCAAGATCTTCTTACACGTCTTATGGTAAGAGTAAACTGGTAAGTCACACCAATGAAATAGGAGTCAAGACTATAACATCTAAGAAATCACAGTAACTGCCCAATACTTATTGGAAATAATCAACCGATCGATACCTCGAATTCTGAGCCAGACCCGAAATATGCTACTTCACTAAGAGTTCTTCAGGTATGATAAGGCGTCCATCTAGTGAGCCTATTGAACCCCACTGACTGATAAATTAGATCGACAGTGAGATTGTCAAGCGTCAACTAATCATTAACCAAGCTATCGAGCAAACTATCTTGATAGAAGATCGTGTTGAAGCTCTACGAGTCATGTATGGAGGAGCCCGGCCACGAAACGTCAAGCAATGTTTCTGCTTCCACGCAAGCCGGAAAGGCTGGGGTATCAGATACGGTTTCCGAGGAAATGACGAATCTAGTTCTCCCATGGAACCTTTGGAAGGAAGGCCACGAATGAAAACCGATGTGGAGTCTCAAATCAAGTATGTTATCTGTTTGCTAGTGTTTTGTTACTGCCAAATGGTAGCTTACAACCCAAAGTTACCAGCGTGAGATCTTAAGGGATCTTCAGCGCGAGCTCAATGATCTCGAAGAACACCATAGAGTTCTTGAAAATAAATCTCGGGCTTGCGAGCGGGCTTTACAAGCGCATAAAAAGCAACATAATGAACTTCATGTGGAGATTCAACGAGCTGAAGAAATGGCGGAGCATCTCCAGGACGAACTAGAGAGAGATGCTGCTCAAGATGGACGACTGCAAGCTCTAGAGGGTTTTCTTAGGGAAGCCGAGGAAGAGAAAGTGATCATTGAGGGCTCTTACGAAGAAGCAATCACTCAGAAGGACAAGCTGAATGCTAATGCCAAGGACCTAAGTAGCCAGATGAAGATCATTGACAATGAGCTCGCCGATCTTGATTCAAAAATCAAGAAAGCGGAAGCGAAGGCCCTGAAGCTATCCCAAGCTCGTCAAGCCTCTCTTCAGGAGAAGAACTCAGCGTTCCAGAGAATTGACGATTCCAAGCTGGATAAGTCGCGTGCAGAAAGCAGACGGGAAGCTCAAGGGAAACGTGTAGAAGAATTCATGGAGCAAGCTAGAAAGGTGTCTGAACGAGTTGCTATCGACCCTGGAGAAACGCCAGCGAGTCTCGATAAAAAGCTCGATAAGTTAACAAAGGATCTCGATAGATTCAGTCGCGAGTAAGTCCTTTTCATCCCCTTAAAGAGCCTGTTGCGCTGACTCGGTCCAAGAATTGGCGGCTCTGCCGAGCAAATCGCGCAGGAAGCGCAAGAGACCGCGGAGGCTTATCGAACGGCCAAAAAGCAGCTTCAGCAATTGGATAAAATGGGCCAAGTAAGCCAATAACCCTTCAACACATGACAGCAAAATTGACTGTTGACGATGCCATATAGATGCTCAAGCATGCATTACTGGAGCGCCAAAATCGATGGCGGAAATTTAGGAGGTTCATCTCAGCCCGCGCCAGAGCTCAATTTACCTACTTATTAAGTGAGCGGAGCTTCCGTGGCGCCCTCAAAACGGATCATCAGCGCCACATCCTTGATTTACAGGTTAGCATCCACTGCTTGACAGAAAATATGTGATATTGCCGTGACTAATTCTAAGCACTTTCATAGGTGGAACCTGACGAAACCAGGAATGGAAAGGGCCGTCAGACGAAAACATTGTCCGGTGGAGAGAAGTCCTTCTCGACAATCTGCTTGCTTCTGTCGCTCTGGGAAGCAATGGGCTCGCCGATTCGATGCCTAGATGAATTGTGAGTCAGAGATACAACCCTTCCCCTACCGAAGACAAGCACTAATCATGTCAGTGACGTCTTCATGGACAATGTAAATCGTGACGTTAGTATGAGGATGATGGTACGTAAAACCATTTCTCTCGTGTATATTGGTTTGATTGATTATCTGGGTAGATCAATGCCGCAAGGCGTTCCGTCGGCCGACAATATGTGCTTATCACACCGCAATCAATGGGCAATGTCGATGTTGCAGAGGATGTCAAAATCATCAAGTATACTTTCAGTGGCATCCCTCTCCTTTATTGTTTACTAACTGACATGGCAGACTCAGCGACCCTGAGCGGGGGCAGACGACGCTACCATTTGGAAATCAGTCTGGTGATTAGGGCATCGGGTTTTACGATTCGCACACGCATACAGAGGCTTACGTACATGTACATACATACAATACGTAGTTACACCTAAAAAGCTCAATCATTTACATGTATCC
The DNA here is from genome assembly GCA_022345705.2 of Sabuloglossum arenarium. NCBI lineage: Eukaryota > Fungi > Ascomycota > Geoglossomycetes > Geoglossales > Geoglossaceae > Sabuloglossum > Sabuloglossum arenarium. The sequence continues at coordinate 101,045 of JAJDMY020000007.1, forward strand.
CCCTGACCCTTGGGGTCCAAGGACGAACTTGCTCGTAGAATTGTCAAAACCCGATGTATGCAAATGGAGATGGTCAGTCAGCGACTCTCTATATGGATAGCTATGTATATTCATTCGTACATGAATACAAGCATACCTATGTATATGTATACACTCCGTACGAGGACTGCGTGGTATCCCGTGACTCTGGCAAGGGCGATGAATGCTAATTTTTGAGGCTCTTGCGCCAAGACCGAGGAGGCTGCGCCAGTCGCTTCGACGTCAAGTTGTTACCCTTTCTTCACCACTCACAGTCCTCCACACAATCAAACTGCGCTTCGATTCACCACGACACATACTCACTGCTTTACCATCACACAAGAACTATCTGCTTCACGCTTACACGTTTCCGAGCCCAACACGTTCTCTTTAACGACAAGAAGCTCTCGCTGCCAGCGCTGAATCTGAGCCTTATTCAACTCCTGGAGACTTCAGGTTGCCGCATAACACCGATCACTCGTAGACCAGAGTACGCTGGTCTTACCTCTCAAACTATCTGCGTGACAGCACGTCTTCCGGCTGTCTGCTCCAGATATCCTACCTTAACACCATTACATCGCTCGACGAGGAATAACACCCTCCTCTGAACTTTTCAGCGTGCTGCACATCTGTAGGTAGCAAAGGCCGCCTTCACAACCCGATTTCCTCTCTCACATACTTGTCACACACTTGCCACACATATACAAGAACATCACACTGCTACAATGGCTTCGGCTTTAGCCGATCAGCTGGAGGCAACGAAGTTAGGGTAAGGGGTGGCGTTATTGACTCCAGCACTGAATCTACATGCTAATAGCAACTCCAGGAGCGCCTCATCAGACCCTAACTGGAAAGAAAAATTGACCATCCCAAAGAAAGATGCCAGACCACAAACAGAGGTGAGATCTTGTTTTGGTCATATGACGCATCTATATTGACAGTTTCAAAAGGACGTCACTGCTACGAAAGGCCTTGAATTCGAAGATTTCTATATCAAACGCGAACTCTTAATGGGAATCTTCGAGGCAGGATTCGAGAAACCGTCGCCAATTCAAGAAGACGCTATCCCCGTTGCATTAACTGGACGAGATATCCTGGCCCGAGCCAAGAATGGTACTGGCAAAACCGCAGCGTTTGTTATCCCCACCCTAGAAAGAATCAACCCGAAGAGTACAAAGACACAGGCGTTGATACTTGTCCCAACACGGGAACTGGCGCTTCAAACATCGCAAGTTTGTAAGACTCTCGGTAAACATCTGGGTATCAACGTTATGGTCACTACAGGTGGCACAGGATTAAAGGACGACATCATTCGCTTGAACGAAGCTATACACATCATCGTCGGCACGCCAGGGCGAATACTCGACTTAGCAGGAAAGGGTGTTGCAGATCTCAGTGAATGCCCGACATTTGTCATGGATGAAGCCGACAAGCTTTTGTCACCCGAATTTACTCCCATCATCGAGCAACTCTTGCAATTCTTACCCAAGGACCGGCAGGTCATGCTCTTCAGTGCTACATTTCCAATGATCGTCAAGAGTTTCAAGGTACGAGATGATGAGACCGGTATGCTTACACTTACTGATCGCGCCGCAGGACAAGCACATGAACTCCCCGTATGAGATCAATCTGATGGATGAACTCACTTTGCGCGGCATCACTCAGTACTATGCCTTTGTGGAAGAGAAACAAAAGGTCCACTGCCTCAATACGCTCTTCTCGAAGCTTCAGATCAATCAGTCGATTATCTTCTGTAACTCTACAAACCGTGTGGAGCTACTTGCCAAGAAGATCACCGAGCTTGGCTATTCCTGTTTCTATAGTCATGCGAGGATGCTTCAACACAACCGGAATCGTGTCTTCCATGACTTCCGGAACGGAGTATCGAGGAACCTCGTCTGCTCAGATTTACTGACTCGGGGTATCGATATTCAAGCTGTTAACGTCGTTATTAACTTCGACTTCCCCAAAAATGCGGAGACATATCTGCATCGAATTGGTCGATCGGGTCGTTTTGGTCACCTAGGTTTGGCCATCAATTTGATCAACTGGGATGATCGTTTCAATCTGTACAAGATTGAGCAGGAATTGGGCACCGAGATCCAGCCCATTCCTCAACACATCGATAAGAAACTATACGTTTATGACTCCCCAGAGACTATCCCAAAGCCAATCTCAAATCCTTCTTCGCAGCGTCAAGTTTCCGGTCCGCCACAGCAGACCGGAGGACCGAACCAACGCAGTCAAAACGAAACCCAACAGAATAACGATCAAGCCCAACGACTTGGCAATGCAAACCAGCGCTACCAAGGTCCACCAAACAATGGACAACAGCAGACCAGGGAGGTCAGCCAACGTTACCAAGGTCAACAGCAAAATAACGGCCGGCCAAATGGACAAACAAAGCTGCAAGTCCAGGGCCAGGGGCAACCGCAAGGACAACCGCCATCCCGTTACCAAGAAAACCAAGGCCCAGGAAGTCAGGGGCAGCGTCGTTTACCTCTTCGACAGGGTCAAGGACATCGACAGAATGGGTTCGGTCCTCAAACAGGATCGAGCGAGCCATCTGCACGGGCTAAATAGCCTGTGCAGTCTCCACACGATCTTCTGGGGTGGTTGCGAGGGGTTGGGGAGGGGGGAGTTGGGTGAAGATATGACAATAAAGAAAATAGTTTTTTTTCTCTCGATTTTCCTGCGGACGACGATTGAAAGCCGCCAGCGAAGGAAGCTCTAGTAATTCAAAAATGTCAGCATTGCGCTTTGTCCAGAACACTGGATACTGTGGATTGACTTGACATTTTTGTCCATATTCGATCGTCACGAGAACCCGGTTTGCTTATCCATAACGATTTCGGCTGTGCATAAGAGGTTTCATTTCGGTTCTCTCCATTCACCTTACGATGGCAGCGCCAACAAAAACTGTACTATATCCTTTCATAATTTTTTCTCTTTGTGCACTGGAGCCATTTGCTTTCTTTGTAGCGGCCGTCGTGTGGCACGCTTCAGCGAAGGTCCTTTGGTCACTTAACGGTACCGAAGTTATACACGCTTCTATCGGATCATTTAAACTTCCAATTCCTTTCTTACGACGCGATGTTGGGCAACTGGTGGCGTTGTTGTCTTCCTTTTCAACGGAACATGGCGCTCTCTGGTGCTCGCGAGAACAATTCAACTCACGTCGGCTATCGAGTCATATGGCTCGTATAGGGCCTCGAGGACGCCAGCGTTAACGGCCAAGAAATTTCACGGAACATGTGAGTTGGAGGGCAGTACGCCCATTTGAACAAAGGGGGGGGTGAGGTGAACAGGATGCGATTGATTTATTGCTGTGTCGAACGAAGACGGGCCCTGCACGGCAATCTTTAGGCCAACCGGAATGTTGTCTACAGCTCTAACCAATTGTTGACTCGTCCTCCTTCGGAATGATGGAGATGTCTCCTGATTTTACAAAGATCGGTGCTGAGTGATGTCGCTTGCCTAGGTGATCGGCTCACATCAGTTGAGGGGTAATTTGAAGGGTGGATCGTGGGTATATGTTACCTGTTATGCCTCGATACTCTGCCTGAAAGGAGAAATAAAAACCAGACAAAAAAAAGTAAGGGATGGGAAGAATCTGGATGTTGAACGTTGTCATACGACCTGAACCAATTTGGGTTCCCCTATGTACTTAGCTTTGTCCAGTCAATGAAAAACAGATCCCATCTCTGATGTTTTTTCCCCTCCACTCTGCCAATATGATACCATGACAGACTGACACAAGGGTTGTCCCATTAGTTCAGAAGAAATAGAAGGGCCTCCGACAGCAATGAACAGACGAATTAAAGATACTAGGGTTGGTTGTGAAAGTATGGGCTGTTCTAGTATCTAAGAATAGGTTTAAGATTCGGCCCCCTCTTGTGAGGATGAGGAGAGATGGTAAACAATAGCCTGAAAGTGACAACGATATGTTTAATTGATATGTTGAATCACTGCGCATACGAGTACCTTTGCTTAGAATTCTCAAAAGTCAAACTCTTTCCCTTTATTTAGTCTAAAAAATTACGGGTGTTGCTGTTATGAAGGCAGAATTATTCCATGAAGATATTTTAGAGCCGTTCACTCTTTCTACACGAAAAATCTAGACGGTTCCAAGACTTTTCTGCATTGATGATGACCTCCTAGAGATTTCTTTCATTCTTTCTTTCCTTTTCAATGGCTTGCCTCCCAATCTCGATCTACGTACAGTATGAGGGTCGCAAATAATTAAATCTGCCAGCATAGACCGTACAAGCTAATACTGAACCGCCCAACGCTGTCAGCTCAACCTTCACCATCATCTTCATCCCTGGGCAACTGCAAACCCAACATGCCGAGAAGATTCCCACTGGGTCCTGCCATCCCAGCCTGACTCTTGAAACTTTCCAAGAGATTCTTTGCGAGATTGAAATCAATATTGACCTCACCGTCATCATCGCTCCCGCCCGAATGGTCATTGCTATCTTCTCGAGTAGTGGCAACACCCACAGATCCTTTCTGCTTGATAGATTTCCCGGTTGCAGCAATTTTTTTTGGAGTTGGATCTAGATCCAACACTCCAGTTTCGTTGAGCTCGTTTTCCATGCGTTGCATGACCTCCCTTAAAGCTTCTTCCTCACTCTCACTCTGGTTCAGACTGGAATCATCTATCTCGGGCGCTCCCTTGGCATTTTCCAAGGGGTCGAGATTGTTATCATCAGCCGGAGGCATACCCATCATCTCACGCATCATCCGCGCGAACTCGTTCTCATCAAAAGAAACGTCTTTATCCTCATCACCACTACTGTCTTCATCGTCTTCATCGTCATTATCAATGTCCATATCATCAAGTACATCTGCCCCCTCAGCGCCGGCCTTGTCATCGTTCAAGAACGCTTCAAAACGCTCCACCATTTTCCGAATATTCTCTTGGGCAGCACTGTCGCCAAACCCTTCTTTGTTTGTGCGCCTTTCTCTCTTGCCTCCCTGTTCATTAGTTTTCCCGGACAGCTCATCATCAAAGTCTTCAAAATTAATATCCAGCCAGCTTTCATTATCATCTCTTCTCTCCCATTTTGCAATCTCCTCGTCGCTTGGTAGCCTTTCTTCGCCTTTGTCAACCGCCGTCAGGAGCTTTCGAATCTCCATGACAGATTCCTTGTCTTTATTTTGAGGGTCCCCTGCAAGCATCTCAAATCCGCAAGAGACCTTCATTCCTGTCTCCGCGGCGCTAAGGTCTTCCGCCCTGGACTTCGCTGGTAGAAATCCTGCCCATGCCATAGGAGGAGCAAACTGCTGGCTTCTAACCTGTGCGAAACCAACTTTCGTGAATTTAACAGAGACAGTTACAGTATCTTCTGGAGGGAAGAGAAGAGCATGACCTTGGCTGTTCGGGTACTTGATTTGCAGAGGTTGCAATGCTATAGAATCGCGGATATAGAAAGATTCTACTGCCGGGCTGATAAACTCTGGTTTTAAATGAAGGATATATGCTAACCGCCTTGGTATTGTGACGAGCGCATGGTGCAGGCTCTCAACAATGCGAGCAGGGTAATTGGCCAATCGGTAGAAAGCTTCGGCTTCAATCAGTGGGGAGTGGATGAGTTTTACAGGAGAATTGGAGATGAATTCATGTGCTTCTTGAAGAGTCAATGGCTTCGAGATGGGCGAAGTTTTAGCTCCAGGTGATGTCGATGTTTGAGCAAGGGGAATAATCAGGAGCTTGCCTTCATGGAGCCAGACCTTGTACAACAGATCAGCCATAGTCTGGAAGACCAGGAAGCACTTGGATAGAGAATAACATACTCTGTGATCCGCAATCTCAGGATTCAGCCAACGAGGAAGTGCATTGGCAGCTTCGATGAGTAAAAATTGCCCATCCGTGTCGACGACCTCAATCCAGAGGTCAGGGTACAGCCTACTTAGCTCTCGGAGGAGGTAAACAACCAGCCACTCGTCTTCAACCGAGTCACCATAATTTGTGCACCCGATAAGGAATATGAGTGCTGAGTGAGGTGCAGAAGTCAGATGTTGGGGTTCTGCCTCTACGATTGCCAGATCTCACCGTCCTTTTGACCGACCTCCAGCATAAACCTCTCCCGCTGCCAGATGTAGCCGCTCAGTAGGTCGTCGGTCAGTCTGAGAGCAGCGCCCATCACATGTTCCAGTCTCGCCATCACCTCCCACTCGCTGAGTTCTGGATCTAGAATGCAGAGCGTGTACTGGACGCAATCCTCAGACATTCGTTTGGGAAAGCCCTCTAGGCCCTCACCTACCCATTGGGGGTCATCTCTAGTGGGCTCCATCAACGTTGTAGTCCACGGAGGAATAGAATATCGAGGCAGAACGGGAAAGCCATGTCCACATTGGAGCCGCATCACGTGGACACGCGGTGTCTGGTCTTGGCAGGGCGATTGATGTAAACAAACAACATCTATCGCATTTGAGCATCCCAACGTCCTCAACTCCTCAACTCCTCAACTCCAACCCTTAATTTAAAAATAAAAGAGCCTTTGTGTTCGCTTTGTTTTCTAGATGATTGCGAACAACAACTCTTCCTCGTCATAAATTCAATCCACTCAACGCTGACAGTTACTACTTCTGCTGATCGACGCTTGTCCCGAACACCGACTCCATGGTTCTCCCCGTTGGCATTGACACTCCTCGCACTGATGCTGGAAACGCAACTTATGTCACCAATTTTGCGGATCCCGATTTCTCTCAGGAGCAGTCCTTTCAGTCGCCGTCGCGGGGCAACAATGATCTCGTCAAGCAAATCCAAAACAGCAGACGAGGTATTACGCTGAAAACTCCGCGTAGTCGAATCCCATTTGGCGACCGTCACAACACCCCGGCGCCGCAGGGCGAATTCACTCCGTTGCTAAAGAGCGTAACAAGATCGAACTTGCTCCGAAACCAGGGTAAACCGTTTACGCCAGCTTTTTCTAGGCATCAGAATGTTGCAGAATCGCCAGCGCTACCGGCTGAGAGCTCAGCAGTCTACGGCGAGGGGGATACTGAAAACTCGTATGAAGGGAACGGTCATGATACTCCGGTGCCGCAGGTGGACAGTAGTAGCGCGGCGTCGACGCCATTGGCGATGCTGCCACGGAGAGAAGGAGGAGGAGTCTTGGCGGACGGAGCTGCTACGATGACGCTGAAGGAGCAGGAGAATGTAAGTTGCCATTCTCATTAAAGATTCAGCAATTTGCGTGGATGCTTAATTGATTGATTACGGATTTACAGATTATCAACAAGATCGAGAAAGAGAACTTTGGCTTAAAGCTCAAAATTCATTTCCTCGAAGATGCTCTTAGAAAGTCCGGGCCCGGGTATAGCGAAGCAGCCCTGAAGGAGAACACTGAGTTGAAAGTCGATAAGGTGACTATGCAGAAAGAACTTCAACGCTACCGCAAGACGCTTGGAGCCGCAGAGCGCGACCTAGAACAATATCGACAACAGATTATTGAAATCCAGGAGAAAGCGAAGAGGAAATATGCAGACAACGGCCAGCGCGAGGAGCTTGACCGATTACGAAGGGAACTCGACGATAAGGAGGCAGAAGTGCAGGAACTACGGGGAAGACTAGAAGAAGCGGAACAGCATGAAGATATTGGCATTGAGAGATTCAAAGAAACTCTCAGTGACCTAGAAGCCGATCTGAGGGAAAAGGATCGGATCATTGAAGATCGAGATGATGAGATCGTACGTTCCAGCATAAGCCCCCTTGAGCACTAACAGATAACTGATAGGCTGGTAGGATGCACTGAGAGAAAAAGCTGATCGGGCTGCTAATTCCGTTCCGGAACTAGAGCAACAATTAGCGGAAATGAGAGAGCAAGTAAATGAATACGATCGCCGCGCGCAAGCCAATGAAGATCAAGCCGATGCGATGGAAACGCTAAAGGAGGAACTCGCAGAGGCGCAGGAGAAGATCAATGACTTGGAGGAGAATCTTGGTCGCTTCAGGGACGAAGTCGAAGGAGCTAAAGGAGATCAATTAGAGGCACTCAGGGAGAAGGAGAATGCAGAAGCGAACTTGAATGAGGTTAGCACAGCCCTGGAAAGAGTGTTCTTCACAGCTTAATGACATTTTGCAACTAGCTTCGGGAAGAAATGGCGAATAAGTCATTTGGCACCAAGGGGCTCAGCCGACAGCTAGAGGAGAAGGCCCACAAACTAGAAGATGAACTAGAATCCCTCAGAGAAGAACATGCGACACTGAAAGGGAACTTCGAAGACAAGATCAGGGAAGCTAGGAGGGCTCAGGAGAGTCTAGAAGAGGTTAGAGAAGAGGCCGAGGTTCGAGTGCAGAAACTTAAGGATGTGAGTACCTACTCAGATGCCTATCGAAAGCTGTAGTACTTACTGAAGTATCTAGGAACTTGAGATGACCCAACACGAACAGAATGTGGTCATTCGAGAGCGTACTTCGCTGTCAACGCAGTTGCAAAAGCTATTGGACGAACTTGAGGCAAAGACTGATGAAAAGAGCCTCCTCCAATCCCGCCATGGTACTCTCGTGTCAGAATCATCGGCTCTCCAGAAAGAACTCTCACAAGCCAAGGCATTGATACGTGAGTTGGAGGACAAATGCGAAAATGAAAAGAAACTAGCTTTCGACAATGAACGCACCTTTCGAGATGAGCATAAAGCGTACTCTGAACGCCTCAACGAAGAAATAAGTGGCCTACGGCGTCAGCTTGAAGAAGAGGAACGCCGTCATGACGCGAATATCGAGACTTGGGATAGCGAGCGTCGTTCCCTCGAGGCACAGAAGGACAAGGCGGAAGAAAAGGCTGCCGGCCTCGAGAGAACTATCGCAAAGCTTCAGGAAGCTGAAGGCACCTTATCCGGACGGGAGATGCACCTACGCGAGGCTCTAGAAAGCGAAAAGGGGAGACATGAACGTGAGGAGGCTGTTTTGACGCGTCAGATACAGGAGCTTCACGTAGAGATTGAGACTCGGCGGGGAGTCTTGGATGAAGTCAGAACAGGACTCGTCGCTGCGAAAGAGGAACTCCGAGTTAGCAAACGCGGAGAGAAAGCCCTTGAGGAGAAGATACAAGGTCTCGAAGATGAAATTGAGATTTTACAGTCTAGTCTAGATGAGGAGGGCGAACGCGCCAGGGAAGATACTGCAGCCGCCAGGGCTGAAGCTGAAGGACTGAGACGGCAATTGCACACCATGAAACGGGACCTAGCGAAAGCGGAGGCGGCCCAAGCTGATGCCAAGGCAGAGATTGAGACCTTCCGTGTGGAAGTACTGGCAGAAGAGGGTCCAAAGGGGCATTTGAGCAAGCGCCTTTCAGATGCCGAAGCCCAGCTCGGGAAGGTCAAGAAGGAAAAGCAGGCACTTCAAGATCAACTCGCCAATGTCAACATCCAGATGCACACTCTTCGCACCTTCTCTGCCGAGATCGAGGCCGAGAGAGACGAAATTCGAAGTCAGCTTCAGCAGGCCCATCAGAAAGATGTGGCGGTGAAGCTGGACCAGGAGAAACTGGAATTACGGAGGGCAAACATGAAGTTGGAGGCCGATATAGGCCGGTTGCGTGAGGAGAGCAAAGCCCTATACGGGAAGAAAGAAGTCCTGGAGAAGGAGCTAGAGCAGGAGGTACTGAAGGCGAGTGAGGAGGAGGCAAGATTCAATTCCGAAATTACCGAGCTACGGAGGCAGCTCAGTGCTGCTGCGGAGGGAGTAGATAAAGAGTTGAGCGCTTCCAGACGCAGGGTGCAGCGTCTCGAGCTTAGAGTCAATGAGTTGGAAGGGCAATTGCACCAACATGAGCCAGACCATGACCTAGAAGGCGAGCTGTCAATGATACGACGCGATCTCTCTGCTGCCCGAACGAACGAGACCAAATATCTGCAGCGAGAGGCCACTCAAAAGGAGAACATTCGGCAGCTGAAGCGGAAGATCGTGGAGTTGGAGCGCAACCTCCACGAAGCTGAGATATCTAGACTTGTCGTGGACTCGCCGAGATCCTCGGTCGGATCAGCGCGAAAGAGCGAGATAGCGGAGGTTAGAGGACAACTTGCTGAAGCGCTGCAACAGGCGAAGGAACTAAGAGGAAAGTTCAAGGAGGGCGAGCGAGACGCTCACAACAAGATGCTGGCAGCCAGTCGGGAATCTCAAGCTAAGATTGATGCTTGCGAGCGTGAGAAGGACGAGCTCGAGCAAGAACTCAGAGATTGCAGCGACCGACTGGAGGAGCAGACAAGCAAGAACATCGCTGCTGAACATACCATCGGAAAGCTGCGCACGAAGGTCCATCATATAGAAAAGGAGCTGCGCGATGCAAGGCTCGAAAATGGGGACAGGACGATTGCGGAGGAGCGCAAGGATCTCCACAACATGCTCAAGGATGCGAAAATTGAGGTTGAGAACCTGCAATTGCAGATTGGCGATCGCGATAACAAGATTGAATCTCTCACACTGAGAGAGAAAGATCTCCGCTTCCAGCTGAAACGTGTTCGTGAAGAGCGCTCCACGGAAGCCCATAAGGTCAACGCTGCAACCTCTGAACTACAAAACCTCCAGCGTCGCTACGAGCGTGCATTGGACAAGGCGGCACATATACAGAGCGCGTGGGAGGCCGAGCGTAAGGCCGTCTCGCAGAGAGTACGGTTCCCCAATACGTCCATAAGCACCATCCGCGGCGATTCTACCGAGATGCTAGAGCAGGAGATCACCCAGAAGGAGCAGCGGCATCAAGGCGAGATCAAGGGGTTGGTGAGACAGATACAGTATCTGCGGTCCAAGTGTCACCGGGAGGAGACATTCAGAGCAGATTTGGCATACTCTAAGAAGTTCTTTGTGATGCAGATTGAATTATACAATGCTTGGTACGTGCCCTGGTGGTCTGGTGAAAGAAGGCGTGTTTTGCTAATTTGTGTCTTAGCAATCACACTGATCTGAAGATGATTGAGGAGATGGGCATTTCGCCAGACCGCAGCATCCGCGAACGGAGACCCTGCATGCGGTCGGTGATTTGGCTGGTGGTCGCGTGTGTGAGGGTGAAGAAGATGCAGCAGGAGTGGGCAGTCAGCAAGAAATTGCATGCTTCGCTAGCCAAAACGATGGAGCAGGTGAGACGTCGGTCGAGGAAGGGCGTTGCGAATTGAGCGGGCAGTGAGGTTCACATGTCCAGCTGCAGTTTGAATGTTCAAAGGGGAAAGGGAGATGTTCATTGGTGCAGCGAAGTTTTATTTTCTCTCTTGTTATTTTTATGTCTTTTGTTCCTTTGACCCTGAATTATTGGCGTGGCCTTTCCAAGTGCGCATGTACACGGAGTTGTCGGTGGTGGGTAGCAAGAGTGTAAATGGATGAATCAAACGTTGAAGTTCTGCCTGGTGATGCTTGGGTGACATGGATGTTTTTCGGAGATGAGGCCAGGAGCACGTTTTTCGCCTTCGACGCTCTCGTGTTCTGTTCAGCACCCGGGAACGAGAGGTTCTGAGTTGATGTTTATTTTCGGGAGAGCGGAGGAAGAGAGAAGGGGGAGGCCTAGGGTTTTATTTTCTCAGGTGATTCTTTTTTAGGAGTTTGAGAGAGATAGGAGTTAGGGGGGATGAGCGCTATCTATACACCGTGAGCTTGTTTTGTGGGGTGGTTGGTTGTTTGCTTGGTTTGGATGGCTAGTCAGCGAAGGCTGGATTTGCCACCGAGTATTTTAGGTGGCAAGTTTAGGCACTTGCTGGTGGCTGGAAAGAAAAAAGTAAGACAAGCCCTTTTTATCATGTGGCTGAAGAGGACAAGAGCGAGAAATTTTCGGTTGGTTGGTCGAGAGACTCGTTCGGTCGCTTGCTTCAATCGGTCGTCTCCAGCGGGTCGGTCCCTTGCAGCAGGCAGCTTCGTCCGGGGTTGCTTCTCGTTCAAGCCATTCCCGTCAGGAGTTTCTCTCTGTTTTTGTCCTAGCCTGGTGGCGAGGAGATACAGAGGAAATTGGCCGCTTTGATTGTTTGTAGTGTATTTGCGGGTATGCAGGTACACAGCCTGGTGTTTTCAGGTGGAATTGGTCGATTGGTTGGGTGGGCGGCGGTGTTGGTTGAAGGCAAAGGGACGATAGAACAATGTGAACACTGACGGTGCCCAGCGTACAGTACAGGGGGGTACGGAGCGTGCAACTTCCTGCCATCTGCATCATCATATGCGAGTGATCCGTCGTCATTCCTTCCAGATGTTCTTTCACACGTTCTACGCTGTTCCAGGCCCGGTCTCCCCGAAGATCTCAAGTCCCACTTGTGAAGGGTTTACCTCATAGGGCAGAGACAGCCTGTCAGACACTGCGACTCCCGACTGGTCAAAAGGGATCGGAACGCCAGCCATGGAGATGCACAAATATGCACAGATATGCAAGAGACATGCAGCCTGCACGGTGATTCGCCAGGTGCCCGCATTCTTCGGTCGAACCCGTTCTGCTCTCTCACTCGTGTCAACTTGTGGCTTGCTGTGAAGGACACCTCATCTTTCACCTCTGTCGGTTGCTGCCCCGACTCCCTCTCATTGGCCAGATGTGCAGAGGATGGCGACCAGAAACTCCTATTATTTTTAGGCGGTCAGATTTCAAGAAGCTGAAAAAAGGCAACATATGTGTTCTCGTATTCCCAACCTGGTATAGAACGAGCCTGTTGTTTGGTGCAGGATCTGCTGGCGAGGCTCGTGGCTCGTGGCTCGTAGGGCCAGCCGAGGCAGCCGACTTGCGCTCTCGCGTTCCACCCGATCGCGTCTTGGCTCGACTTGACGGAAGAAAGCGACAACAACCCCACCCGACCCAAAGACTTTCCTTTCTTTTCTCCACCACCCATCCATCTCATCCACATCCACCACCACCGCTCCCAAACCTCTCTCTTCCCTCCAGCGTCACATCTCCTTCGCCATCCACTTTCTACGCGTCTTAACTCTTCCCCTTCCGCTTCCACTCGTCGCTCTTCATTTACTCCATCCCTGCCTCCAATCAACCCCCCGCACCCCTGTCTTGTTATTTGCATCGCAACTCTCTGCATTGCCCGTGAGCTTCTCACCGCCAACATCACTGTCCTGACCCTGGGCCCCAGAGGCACCGCCCCCTCCTGGCCTGACGTGGAGTTCGGTCGACACCGCAACGCTCTGACATCTTTCGCGGGCAGCACCGCTCTTCAACCTTACATATATACGGCCTGTTAATCTCTCCTCGTAACGGCTTTCCAACTCACCAGCCTCATCGACGCACTTCCCCACATAGTACCTGTCCCCGTCGCCCTCAGCCTTGATCCCTCCAATTGCCCACTGCTCCAAGCCCCAGCTCCAGTCCAACTGTACCTGTACTGTCACACAACAACCGAAAATCGTCTCCGCATCCCGTGACGGCAAACTCCGTGGTCGCCTCAACAGAAGTTCGGCTTCTCTTCTTGACGCGTCTTGCTGGATAGCATAGCTCCAAACCATGTCGTACTACCCAGGACAGCAGTACATGGGCGGCCAGCCCCACGGTGGGGGTGGTTATCCCCAACATGGAGGCTATCCTCCACAAGCGCCTTACGCCCCACCCTCTCCACAACCACCGTACCAGTATGAACTTCCAACAACAGCTTTTGTCTTTTGTCGCCCATGCTCACCTTGGAGGAACTGACTCTTTACTCCTTCTTTAGAAATTCTGCCTATCCCGGGTACCCTCCTCCTGGAGCTCCTCCCCCGCATCAGAACTACTATCATACACCTTCGCCACCATATCCAACACCGCAGCCTTATCAGGGATATCAACAGGTACGGCTGTCACTCTTCTCTTCTTGTTTCCCTTTTCTTTTGGCCTCCACTTTAGTGAACAATTTGATGATCACATGTTGACGTCGGTGACTAGCCCCCGCCACAGCAGCATTACGGTAATGGCTATGGCCCGACACCAAATGGTCCGCCGCCTCCACAGAATTATGGACAACCACGACCGCGTATGTCTCCCTAACCAACCTAACCACATTAGGCGCTCAAGCTGTGTTTCGTGATGTTGATGCTGACATTCAACCCCAGACATACCCACCGTAAATTCAAATTCCTACGTTCATGGAAACCACATTGCTCCTCCACCTCCTCCAACGGACCCGCAAAGCTTCGGTAATGGTGCTCCTGATGGAATGTATTATCAAATGTCTCCTTGCACAGGTCGTCGGAAAGCCCTTCTCATCGGCATCAATTACTTCGGGCAGCGGGGCCAATTGAGAGGGTGTATCAATGACGTGAAGAATATGTCTAGTTTCTTGAATGAAAGGTTTAGTTATAAGAGGGAGGATATGGTGATCTTGACGGATGATCAGCAAAACCCAATGAGTCAACCAACAAAGGAGAATATCCTTAGGGCGATGCACTGGTTGGTCAAAGGAGCGGAGCCCAAAGACTCTTTATTCTTCCATTATTCCGGTAAGTCGCTTGAGATGGAAGGCATTCTCTGGTGTAGCCTTGGCTAAATTAGGTTCAGGTCATGGTGGCCAGACGAAAGATCTGGATGGCGATGAAGACGACGGCTACGATGAAGTCATTTATCCAGTGGACTTTAAAACTGCTGGTCATATTGTGGATGACGAGATGCACAGGATCATGTTTGTCTCTTGCGAAGCTCTCAGTTGAATGACCGTCTGACACTGCTGTAGGGTCCAGAGCCTCAAGCCCGGAGTTCGCTTGACGGCGATCTTTGATTCATGCCATTCTGGCTCCGCCTTGGATCTACCATACATCTACTCCACCCAGGTAACAACTTCGCAGAGATCATCTGGCTATAGCCCGTGCTGACATATCAAACAGGGAGTGCTCAAGGAACCGAACCTTGCCAAAGAAGCCGGTCAGGGTTTGCTTGGCGTTATATCGGCTTACAGTCGTGGCGATTATGGCGGTGTGACCAGTACTGCTATGAATCTACTCAAGAAAGCCACCACTGGAGATCAAGCATTAGAGAAGTCGAGAAGAACTAAGACATCGCCAGCTGATGTGATCATGTGGTCCGGAAGTAAAGATGAACAGACATCGTTAGTAGATTTTCTTCTGTCGGAATCTGAACGCTTCCCCGTTGCCCAGCTGTTGTGAAATCCCTTTAGTATACCCCTTTCGCATTTTTTCTTTTTTATAAAATTTTGATATACCACAATACCCTGCGAGTCGAGTGGAGTTTGGAAGTTCGGAAAGTGAACCTTCTGGCGTATCTTGTTTGGGTTTGGTTTTGTTCTACTTCGTATTAAAATTGTAGTGACCGATAGATATTCGCGCTCTAGTTTTCTTGCATATTTTGTTCCCTTTCCATACATGTATTTCAAGCCTCACGTCTGATTGGAAAAACATACACTTTCCAATCGGGCTTGAGGCCTGCCGGTTACGTTGGGTCACTAAGTCTGTTTTGTCGTTGCTGTCGTCATTACATCTCAAAGCGTACTCCATAATTCCGCAGAACTTCGCACTAATGTTGGCTGCTCGGTTGCAGGCAAGATGCTACCATTGCAGGTCAAGCAACGGGCGCGATGTCATGGGCATTTGTCAGTGCGCTCAAGAAGAACCCGCAGCAGAGCTACGTGCAGCTCCTCAACAGCATCAGGGACGAGTTGGCTACGAAATATACGCAGAAGCCGCAGTTGAGTTGCAGCCATCCGCTCAGTAAGCACCTCTTCATCATATGGGAGATAGTTGCGCCAAAATAATATCCTCTTGGGACGAAGACTAACAAAAGGAAACAATTGCTCAGATACGGACTTATTATATGTGATGTGAGTCGTGGGTACGCTTGGGGTACCCATCTTCGAGTCTTTTCGGACTACGCTCTTGAAGTTGCTTCCCCGTGTCTCCGCCTTTCCTCCTCATTACTATTGGCATGCTTCGTGGGTTCTTCAGGTTGGGGTGATCGGTTGCTGGGGCTCTCTGTGATTGTTCTTTCATGTCTGATTTCAGTAAAGCGAAAAGTTTCCCAGCTCAATACGTGTAAAGCTATTCGTATACTATGACAATATTGCTGTAAGATGCCAAGCGAGCATGGAGAGGCTGATAGACTGCAGGATCTTCTCACGGACATGGATAGAATGGATGCACCGGCATTTGAATGATCCATTGACGCGGTCCTAGGCAGTCACCCACCATCGTGTGGGGCGCACATCCTACAGGTTTGGTATATCATGGTCGCTGCCCTTCGCTCCGACATTTGTTCCTATTACACTGACATGAGAAACCTCGACGACTGGTGGATGTCACGTTTCATCACAAGAGCCGCAACTCCCATCTATATGGGTGGCCAAATGCTCTAATTGCAACTATCATACAAAAGATCGCATGTTGGAAATCCCGTATAAAAGTCCCATTTCATCGAATCCTACTCCCGGCAGGATGAACATAGCTCATTTTCCTTTCTCCATTGACCGGGAAGAGCCGATATAGAAACCCATTTACTTCGTGTCGTCAAACACGTACGTGAGATGGCATTTACCACAGTACTGGCGGTTGGTCATGGCGGCCATGAAGATACCAGCGCCGCACTGGAGAAGGGTGAAATCAGAGTCAGTGACCGATCAGGAAGAAGGCACCAATGCCTAGGACAGGGACTCACAGTAGTAGCCGGGCACTCTCTCCTCAGACGTTCGATCTTGCCATCCCCATCGACCTTGTAGTACTTGAGGACAGCGAGCTTGGTCTTCTTGCGCTTGTGCTTGATCTTCTTGGGGGTAGTGTACACCTTCTTCTTTCTCTTCTTGGCGCCACCACGAAGACGGAGAACGAGATGGAGGGTGGACTCCTTCTGGATGTTGTAATCGGAGAGCGTGCGGCCGTCCTCCAACTGCTTGCCGGCGAAGATAAGACGCTGTTGGTCCGGAGGGATCCCTTCCTTGTCTATGATGTCTCAGTGTTAGTGGGTGGTGTGATGTTGGAGAGATCCTGTGGAGAGCGGACTGGGTCTAGATGTCGCGTACCTTGGATCTTGGACTTTACATTGTCGATTGTGTCGGAAGACTCCACCTCAAGGGTGATGGTCTTCCCCGTAAGGGTCTTGACGAAGATCTGCATGATGGCCTATTGTGGTGGTGACTTGTCAGTTTCTCATCCAGCACGGCGAACGATAAGAGTTCACGCGCGCGAAACTGCTGCACAAGAGGAAGAAAGGAAGAGAGACTGCGAGGGAGAAATAATGACCGAGAAGGAAAGATAATTAACTCATAGAACATACCTCAACACTAGACAAAAGGTTGCCGTCCTGATGTTGAGACTTGCTCGTGCAGAGAGTCGTTGGTTAACCAAGAGGAATTGTGGAGGCGAGGATCGAAGTTGAAGTGTGTGCCAAGACTTGCTTGGGGGCTAGCCCTAGTCTGACATGTAGGATAATCCGTGACCTCTCTGAACAACAACCGAATGTTAATGATATATAAGAATAGAGAAAGGAGGGTGCCTGAGAGACTGCACATCAACACAAGTAGATAAGTAGATAGAAGGCGAAGGTGCTCGTCTCAGTTCATCACGTGTCTCATGGTTGCTGTAGTGACGAGTTTCACTGCGCACGGCAGGTTACATAAATGCTTTCCTGTTTACACACCTCCGTCCCTACATCCTCTCTCCACCTACTCACTTCCTACCTCCTACCTCGCCATATAACATCTCTACCCTATATACATCGCGTTTCTTCAATTAATCCAATCAAGAGAGAACTACAAATATCTGCTGTGTGCTCTCGGCAATACCTCGAGGAGCTTCGTTCCGTGGAGAGCTCCCGCCAAGGAGAGTAAGCATATTGCTGCCTCCTAATCTCTAAAAACCAGCCCATCTTCAAAAGCCGTGCCACTCGCTCAGGGCGGTAGCTAAAAGGGCTTCACCGGCTGCCCGGCCGAGCGTTTTGCGCTGCGTGAGAGTATGTCATAAATCATTCTCTCCGAATCATTGACTATGTGGAGCTAATTCTTGCCTCAAACATGCAGTCTCGGATCCAAGAAGATATTTCTTTAAATCTTCAGTTTTTTTCCCATTTCGAACTCACTCTTGCATTCCCATGCTGTCAAATCCAAATTCTAATCTTCACCGACAACAACGACAACACCGACGACAAAATTCGACGCCAACGGCTTTCGAAGCCCCGAAGGTTTCACTCCTGCCGGCAACGAGGATTCAGCGACTAGGACTTCACCGACGAGGTCAAAGCCTGGACCTACGGAATTTACAACCCCGACGACAACAATCCCCGCAGGATGACAACACAGTAAGTATAACCCCTGGATTTCAAACTAACCCACAGCATATTTTGCGAGAAACGCGGCAGCATAGACTGGTTCAGCCGGGCCAGCAGCAACAACGACACCATCAACAATATCACCAACAACAACAGTTTCCTTTTTCAGCAGCGCAGATCTTTGAAGCCTTACGCCACCAAGAACAAGCTAATGCGTGCTTCGATCCATCTGATTTTTGTACCGCTCTTTTCCTAGCTCGATGTGAGGACGCAAAGAATGCCGCAAATTCCGAGGTCTCCGGAGGTCGTAATGGGAACGGTGGTAACAATGGATCAGCATATTTGGATCAAATAGCAATACGGCCAACAACGGCCGCTGGTTATCCTCAGTGTTTTGGATTAGGTCTTGAAGAAATGCCTGAATTTAGTGTGAATGGAGCAAATGGAGGAATCCCAGTCCTAAGCAGGCCCTTAGGAAGCGATGCCGGTTATGATACTAGAATAGGGGCAATGCACCAAGACTGGGGAGAACATCAGCAGAGGCCCACCACCCCGTCAAAGCAGATTGGCTCAGGTGAGTTGTGCCCTCAAGGATTCTGGGTAAGGGGAGAGTTTATGACCGCGAAAACAGCATATTTTCCACTCACTCCTGCGAAAACACCATATTCGAGGGTTCCGCAGACTGTGCCCCCTCGCCTGAAAACAAGAGATTCGTCGACTTTGCTCGATGACGAAACTGTCAAGGCCTCTCCACGCAAACGTGGTCACCGGAGAGCAGACTCAAGAGATATCTTTTCTAGCAGTCGGTTTGGAGGCGATGCCAACGGACTCCCCTCTCCACCAAACAGCACGCCTCTGCCAGCTGGAGTTTTCGATATCGCCCCTATGCCACACCCAAGTTTCATGAGTATGAAATCGTTGAGTATGGACTTCAATATGAGTGACAATGATTACGATTCTTCTCACTACTCGCCGGTGTCATCTGCGCTATCACCGGCGTTGTCATCGCTCCGATCTTCAGAGGAGCCCGAGATTTCCCGCATGCCCCTATTCAATAACCCGCTAGACAACATACCAGACCTGACAATGCATGCGGGCATGTCCTCATTGTCGTCGAGCAATTCAATGGACTTTGTGGGAGAACAGTCTCAAAAAATAAAGGATGAACCGTTTTCTCCTCATTTAAGGTCAATGTCGGCACCGGATCTCAGGATGGATGCTTCCATCAAGGATACAGGCATCACTATTGATGATATTGCTTCGTTCATCCAAGACCCGGATCCCTCGGATGGAAAGTGGATGTGCCTTTTCCCAGAGTGTAACAAGCGCTTTGGTCGTAAAGAAAACATCAAATCCCACGTCCAAACCCACTTAGGTGATCGGCAATATATCTGCAACCACTGCAATAAATGCTTTGTTCGACAACATGACCTAAAACGGCACGCCAAGATCCACAGCGGTGTGAAGCCCTATCCTTGCCTTTGTGGCAATAGCTTTGCTAGACATGATGCTCTCACGAGACATCGGCAGCGGGGGATGTGCATTGGGGCCTTTGAGGGTATTACTAAGAAAAGTGTAAAGCGTGGTAGACCAAGGAAAACCAGACCCGGTGAAGAAGAGCGTCATGATAAGGCTTCCCGCACAAGGAAAGCAGTAGCGATGTCCGCGTCCTCTTCCTCTTCCGGATTCTCGGATCAGTCGAATCCTCGCTCGCCGCCTGGAAGCCAGGATTTTAATACTGGAGTCTCTAGTCCCTATCATGAGGCTCCTGAATATTTTTCGAATTCGAACAGTTCGACTGGTATGTCTCCAGAAATGTTTTCTTATACCCCACCAACATCTCCAATCCGCGGGCCAGACAACTACGTGTCTCCGCACGATACACAGCTTTCTCTCTCGCCTACACGCCGCAGTCATAGCGCTACGCCGCCACCAATGAGAAAATCACCAGTGGGAACCTCTGCAGTTGAAGGCTCAGGCGAAGGCTCGACCCTGCCTTTAAAGTCATCTTCGCCAGCGCGAAGTGTCGAGGACGTCTATTCAACCCCCCCTGAGCTGTCTCACGTGTCGTCCCCACCACCTTCTGCGGTTTCGCCCAAGTACGATCTCGAAGATTTTATTGAGCAGAATGGTGGTCGTTGTGGTAGTCCTACCAATGTGAACCGAGACAAGGCCGGCTGCAATGGATTCACCTTGCCGGGCATCAGCGATGATGTAGACGAGATGTTCCTTGAAGAGTTTGGATCTGGCACAAGTCTTACGGCTCTAGAGAGAGACCCCAGCCTACTGATGCAGGATTTTGACACTGTCTTTAACAGCGATGACGTTTTCCAGGACAGTTATGCTGGCTCTGAAGTGTTCTTAGGTAGTCCGTGAAGTCTGGTGCTTGAAGGAGACAACAGAGCGAGAACTGTAAACAAGCTGGATACCGGTCGGAGTTGCAAGGGCTGACTGATATTTTGCATTTCGGCGGGTTTCTTTCTAGGGTGGGCCGTGGTGAATGGATGGGAAATGATGATGGCACGAATTTCCTTTGTTCATTACCTATGTACTACTCGTGTGATGGTAACGTCTGGGTGCGTATCACTCAGAACGAACCTTATGTAATGAGATCTGCAATGCAAAATGTCTATGAGTTTTAGTTTGTTTGTTAGTAGCATGTACGAGTACCATTGTACCAGTACGGAGAATAATCTTGTAGAGAGGGAAACGGACCCCTAGAAATGGATCTTCGAATATACCGCACGTGACTCGTCGTTGCCCGGGAAACGGGAATGTATGTACGTAGTACACACTTCGTGGACGCCCATTGTATTTCCCCAAACAGAGGGACAGGCAGCAGGCCAGGTGTATCATGGCCAGGCTTCGTGAGGAGAGTGAGGAGAGCGATGATGAATTTCCAGACATTTCAGCCATAATCAAACGCTTTCGTCAAAGCAAACTGTCGAAGCCGAGCATAGAGGGGCAGAGTCCTACTAAGGAGCCTGGTGGGACAAATGACACGGCGTCCCAGGCTCCTACCATAGATCTGTCATGCCCAACTTCCAGATCTCGGACTTCCAAGGACGCTCTCACTGCAGAATCTCCAGCATTAAAATCTGATAATACGTTCTGGGACAGCGCTAGTGAAGACGATTCACTTGCGGTGCTAAGATTGTAAGTAGGATGAGGTTAAATGCTGATCTAATGCTGATTGGCATGTAAAGCTCTCCACCAAGATCGAGAGTAACAAAAGATACAACGTTGTCGCCGTTCCCAGGTCCGGATTCTAAGCTAAGTTCACCAATCAAACAGCCTGGCGTGCTGCCATTCTCTCGAACAACCAAAAGCCCCGTTTTGGGTCAGGAGTCTTCCAATGAAGGGGACCAGCGCTCAAGAAAACCAAGCAACACCCCTAGGTCGAGCCGGCGATTGAAACCTCAATCAGTAGTGGAGTCCAACGTCGAGCAGGATATACAGGCACACATGCCGGGCAATGGCAGTCCGACTAAGCAGGCCCGCAGCGCCCTTAATGCGAAGAAGGCATTCAATGAAAGGAAGCATGATCTTGCGCGCGATTTTCTTAGGGAGCTTGACGACGGGATCGGAAAGGGCCAAATCGCATCAATGACGACATCGACAGGAGGAGTAAAACTTATCTGGAGTAAGAAGATGACTACCACAGCTGGACGGGCAAACTGGAAGAGGGAGAAGGTACCTAAACTCGCCAGCGACCAACTTCTTCAGGGTGGCGCCGGACAATCAATCACATATCAACACATAGCATCTATCGAACTATCTGAGAAAGTGATTGATGACGAGAGTATGTAAGCTACATCCTGAGAATGAACCGGCTAACTGTTTTTCTAGACCGCTTGTTGAATGTAATTGCCCATGAGTACTGTCATCTTGCGAACTTCATGATCAGCGGGGTGAAAGATCATCCACATGGAGAGAGTTTCAAGGAATGGTGAGAATACGGCATGCATAGACTTGAAGTCAAAGAACCATTCTTAACTCTACGAACCACAGGGCCAAGACTTGCACTAGAGCCTTTGGTCATCGGGGTGTCGAAGTCACCACCAAGCACTCCTACGACATCGGTTACAAATACATCTGGGCATGTGCCGGATGCTCGATCCAATACAAACGGCATTCCAAATCCATCGACCCAACACGGCACATGTGTGGCGCCTGTAGATCAGCATTGGTGCAGATCCAACCGGCTCCGCGTAACGCGGCGCTCTCGGAGTATCAGCTCTTTGTGAAGGAGCATTTCAAGGAAGTCAAGAAAGCGAACCCGAATAGTCCGCAGAAGGATATTATGGGCCTGCTGGGAGTGGCGTATAAGGAGCGGAATGCGGCTGTGGTGGTTGGAGGGGGGGTAGGGGAGAAGGGCGTTCTTCCTGGGCATAGGGGTGGTCGGACAGAGGGGGGGAGTGATCTGGATGCTGTGATTGAGACTTTGGAAGTTCTCGACCTTCGAAGCCCCTGACCTCAGCGTGTGTCCATCGAATGCTTGGTCAAAAGTTCTGTGTTTTCAGCGCACTCTTCGACCTATCACATCGCATCTTGCGTTGATCTCCAAAGTGCCCAGGAGAAAGGGGTACTTGTTACCGCATTTTGGGCATTTTGTTTATTTATACTATCTAATGATCTACATACGTGATGAGAAATCTTTTGGTGGATTTTGTTCACGGTTTTCAATGATATTTCGTTTCTCGATGTCATGCCTCCCTTGAAATTGTCCGCCAGGAATACCCGCCGGCCAAATACCTTGAACCTCCAATCCACAAAACACCCCTATTAGCGTTCTAAGCCAAGCCGCCAACGCTTCTCGGTGGTCACTCCTGAACGAACAAATTCCAGTCCTTCACTTCAAAGGTCTGCAAAATCCGATCCTGGTGCGCTAGGGCTGCGTTCAGCATTGCGCCCCATTGGCCGCGCTCCAAGTCAACTTCTCCCTCATCATAGCCGCCCTTGACATGAGGCACGTTGATGGTGATGACTATGTCAGTCTTCTGCGCCTCTAGCCTGACAAGAGTCACAAGTAGACCAATGAACACAGGCGTCGCCCTGAATCCGGGGGGGATCCTGGACCCTCCACTCGTCCCTTGAGGGAAGTGTTTAGTTGCCAAGACTGTATATGCTGCTGTCTGCTCCCTTGACGTTTTAGACGGGGTTAGCTACGAAGGGGGAGGTGCAGAATGCAGCGGAACTGGAATGTTCTACTCACGGGAGATGCAAAAGCCGTGCTGGTTTCTGGGACCAGATGTTTACGCCGTCGTTGGATTCGAAGATATCCTCGAGATGGAACTTTAGCGCAGCACTGTCGGTCGTGACGGAGTCCACGCGCTCTGTGATGTCGAAGATTATGCTTGCGAAGCCATCTTTGTCGAGGTAGACTTCTTGGTTGTCTGGCACCTGGCGGATATCGCTAGAGGGCACAGTGCAAACATTCAGCTCTGTATAAAACGTACAATATACATGTTCCACAAGTAATACTGGGGATCTTGACAGTTGGCTTGCTCACCTGACATCTGCGTATCCATCTGGTAAATCTGCCACAACAGCGCCGCCGAAGAGGTTGATGTGGTTGTAGGAGTTCATAGTTAGGGCTGCAAGGGCTGATGTCGGGAGTTTGGAAATGTTCTTCTTGCAGGGAGTCTGGAGAGACTTCACGCAACGGGCGTGGAATGAATAGACATGATAAACATGGTCATTGCCTAGTTGCGACTAAACGGTTCGGTCCATTTATGAGTCACCACATGCAACATGGTTTCAAAGCAGAAGGTGTGTGTCTATTCACAGGGCCAATGTCATGTTTACGGGCACGTCTAGTAAATGCTGTTGTGGTCGCAATGTTCTCGGCCAATGTTTATTGTTTGCCTGTTGCCCCATCCGGATTTTTCATACATGTCCGCAGACAGCTGCGAGTCCAGCAAAATTCATCAGACATGGTCTCGGCAGCCTTTTGAACGCCACGCGGCGCCGTCATATGTTGATCTCGTCACAATACACCGTCTCCCTCAGGCTCAACCTCCATTTTCTGCTCCGCTGCCAGCCCTGCAGCAGGCGTTGCCTCGTCGACGGCAGCAACAGTCAACTCCTCGACTGGGTCGCTGTCTACTCCTAACCCGACGGCAATCTCTGCTTCTCTTTGCGAGTAGGGCTTCTCTCGCAGTAAACGAACCCTACGACTCATGGATCAGCCAACCGTCGAGGCGGTGCCTGATCTCCTCGTTCCCCAACGATGTCCAACCAGTTGAATAGCATGGCAGAGGGCAGATGCGCACTGACCTTCTTTTGTGAGCTTTGCCTCTCCGATGCTGCACAAGGTTATGCTCGCTCTCGAACCATTTCGCGCATTCCACGCAGTAGTGCTTGCCTAGCCCGGGCAGGTCTTCGGCAGCTTTGGAGTCCTTGTGCTGGCTCAGGTGTTTGGCGGAACGGAGATCCGCGTGGACTTGATCGAGGTCTCTGTGATGAGTCGATTGCATTAGTGATGAGTCCAAGATTTCGATTGATTGAAATCGCTGCCAGAATGTGCGCGGTCTGGAGACCTTTGTGGTTGTTGACGCGGTCACACCTCACCAACCACAGTCTACAAGCCAATTGCGGAGTATATTTTGTTTACCAAGGGTAATGCCATGCAGAGGTCCTCGCACCTTGTTCGACGCTTGGTCTTGGTCCGTCTGATGGCGCCCATGGCTGAAGCACTGCGAAAAGTCACCGAGGGAAAAAAGTCTTGTTGATCTCCAGACCGAGCCGAGTCGCAGGAGGATGCGGATGGGTCTGCAGATAACCGCCAGACGAGCAGTTGTTCGACGTGTCCCAAAGAAAGCAGTTCTCTCTGCCTGTGCTATTCCTCTATGTTACTCGTGCATGTACGGAGTCCGCTCTGGTGATGCCCAGTCACGTGGGAGAAGATCCCCAAAGTGCCTGGCGCTGGTTGATTATGCCGAGTGGGGCAGGTAGCGAAACAAGCTATGCTCGCTCTGCTCTTTCTCCTCCCACTCTTCTCCTGCCTACCGCAACACCGCAACACCACGACACTACCTTTGCCTTCACCTTCTCTGCTCTGCCGCAAGACATCCTGGGGTCGCCGATAGCCATTTATCCGTTTCGCTGAGTTCATTCTAATATCATGCTCGCCTCAAAGCACATCATCCGTGCTGCGAAGCTGGTACGTCCCCGTTTGTCCGCGAAATCTCTCATTTGTCATTCTACCTCTTGCGCTCCATTAAGACCGATCTCCATGTCAAGCTCCAATTATTTTGCACTTGGGAGCTTCTACTGATGATTCATCGCTACAGGCTCCCCCTCTCCGAGTCGTACGTACTCTCGGCGTCCTCTGTTACACTGTGCTTGGAGCTGAACGCTATCGCGTCGACGATACATGATAAGATCACAGTTGCTGACTAGCACTGTCAATAGCTTTATCGGACTCGGGGATTGGCAACAGTCAGCGATGCCTCTCTCGACAAGAAAGTCGAGATGACCAATTGGGAAAAGGTCAGTCGTGAAAATTTGCGTTTGTTTTGATAAACACTTTCGGCTATGTTCGGACAACGCGGTTCGTCGATAAATTTTGCTAATGATAAATATGTAGGGAAATTATATTAATTACAAGTATGCAATGGCTCTATAGTCTATCGTTATCATACTGGTCCTGCTCATACTCCTTGGTCATGAGATGATCGCCTTCCCGAGCATGGGACATGAGGATAGCATTGACTGGACAGCGACAAGGCAACTACTAATAAGATTTCGATAACATATAGGAAGATGTCTGAGAATCTGGCCATCGTCCGTTCCCGATTGAATCGTCCGCTTACGTATGCCGAGAAGATCTTATATTCTCATCTTGACGACCCTCATGGCCAGGACATTGAACGTGGGAAGTCCTACCTGAAGCTTCGACCGGACCGAGTCGCACTTCAAGATGCAACTGCCCAGATGGCCATCCTCCAGTTTATGTCTGCCGGGATGCCTTCAGTTGCCACCCCAACGACAGTTCACTGTGACCATCTGATTGAGGCTCAATTTGGGGGTGAGAAAGATCTTGCACGAGCACAGGAAATCAACAAGGAAGTTTACGATTTTCTGTCATCCTCCTGTGCAAAGTACAATATCGGGTTCTGGAGACCCGGGTCAGGCATTATCCATCAGATCGTATTGGAGAACTATGCTTTCCCAGGTGGCCTAATGATCGGAACTGACTCTCACACGCCAAACGCGGGAGGTCTTGGTATGTGCGCTATTGGCGTTGGAGGTGCCGATGCAGTCGATGTTATGGCCAACCTGCCGTGGGAATTGAAGGCTCCTAAAGTCATTGGAGTTAGACTGACAGGAGAGTTGTCCGGCTGGACTTCGCCAAAAGGTATGCTGCACGCGCTATCTAGGTTTTAGGGGCCTTTAGAATTGAGCGACTCTAATATAATTGCGACAGATATCATCCTGAAGGTTGCTGGCATCCTGACTGTCAAGGGAGGCACAGGCGCCATCATCGAGTACCATGGACCTGGCGTTAGCTCCCTTTCATCTACTGGAATGGGTACCATCTGCAACATGGGCGCGGAAATCGGAGCTACCACCTCTGTTTTCCCTTTCAACGAAAGCATGTACAACTACTTGGCCGCCACCAAGCGAGCAGCCATCGGCAACTTTTCGAGAGCCTACGCTAAGGAGCTCCATGAAGATGAAGGCGCTGAGTATGACGAGTTGATTGAACTCAACCTGTCTGAGCTAGAGCCCCACATCAATGGCCCATTCACTCCGGATCTTGCGACGCCTATCTCCAAGTTCAAAGAGGCTGTTGAGACCAATAAGTGGCCTGCAGAATTGAAGGTCGGCCTGATTGGATCTTGCACAAACTCGTCATATGAGGATATGTCTCGGGCTGCCTCCATCGCCCGTGACGCTCTCAACCATGGCGTAAAGGCGAAGTCGATGTTTACGGTCACGCCAGGCTCTGAGCAAATCCGAGCTACCATTGAGCGTGACGGTCAACTCCAGACACTTGAAGAATTCGGTGGTGTTATCCTGGCTAACGCCTGTGGTCCTTGCATCGGTCAATGGGATCGTCGTGACGTGAAGAAAGGAGAACCTAACTCAATTGTTTCGTCGTACAACCGGAACTTCACTGGACGTAACGATGCCAATCCTGCCACGCACGCTTTTGTCACATCCCCAGACCTGGTTGTTGCCATGACTCTGGCTGGAACGCTTAACTTCAACCCGCTTACTGACACTCTCAAGGATAAGGATGGTAACGACTTCCTGCTCGCTAAGCCCACTGGTGACGGTCTTCCAGCAAACGGATATGATCCTGGCCGAGACACCTATCAAGCGCCGCCGAAAGACAGAGCGTCCGTTTCCGTCGCTGTTTCTCCAACCAGCGACCGTCTTCAAGTCTTGGAACCCTTCCAGCCTTGGGATGGGAAAGATGCTCTCGATATACCGATTTTGATCAAGGCGAAAGGGAAGACAACAACCGATCATATTTCAAGTAAGTTCTCGTTTGTGATCATTTTTCAATTTTCAATCACTCATATGGCAATCACGAAACGGATCGTGCTAACGTAAGTGTAATCCCCAGTGGCCGGACCGTGGCTTAAATACCGCGGTCATCTCGACAATATCTCCAACAACATGCTTATTGGCGCTATCAACGCTGCAAACGGTGAGGCCAACAAGGTGAAGAATGTCACCACTGGCGAGTTCGATGCAGTGCCAGCCACTGCTAGAGATTATAAGAAGAAGGGCATCAAGTGGGTGGTCATTGGAGACTGGAACTACGGTGAAGGAAGCTCTCGGGAGCACGCTGCTCTTGAACCGAGACATCTTGGAGGCTTGGCTATCATCACCAGAAGCTTCGCTCGTATAGTAAGTGCCACCCCATGCTCGATGTTCCAAAGATCCTCGACCAGTAACATACGTATTGACTTTGCGATTAGCATGAAACCAATCTGAAGAAACAAGGAATGCTTCCTTTGACGTTTATTGATCCTGAAGACTATGATAAGATCAACCCAGACGACAAGGTTGACCTCCTTTGCACCAAATTGGCTGTCGGGAATCCAATAACCCTCAGAGTGCATCCTAAGGACGGAAAGGCTTGGGAAGCAAAGCTCGCGCACACGTTCAACGAGCCACAAATCCAGTGGTTCAAATATGGAAGTGCGTTGAACACCATGGCCAAAGCGACAGCGCCCAAGTAAATCAATTGTATATTTAGAGAAGCAGGTGAGAAGTGGGAGGTGTCAGTCGGGGAGATAGGCCCGAGGCGATGTGAAATCCGAAGTTCGCGGAATCGAGACGGAGATTGTAAACTTGAGATAAATTGTTGGATTATATGGCATGGCGGAGATGCTTCCTATTCACTTTTCCAGCGCTTTCGGCCTGTGGCAGGAGCACCGTACTGTGGCTTTCCATTAACTCGTTTTTTCCTAAGAGCATTCGGAATAGATGAAATGAAAGCCCGAATGAATGAAAGAATGAACGAATGGTTGGTTGTGCATACGTGGCTCCTCTCGCTTGCCGAAATTCGCCCTATTGTTCAGCGTCCATGAAAAAATCTCCACCACCAGCGAGTGATCTCCCCGACACGCATCAGCTCATGCTCTGCGACGCCTGTATCTCTGCTAAGAGTGAACATTGTATTGAATCCTATCCACCCCACTCTCCCATCTGTGCAGAGCTGGTCGACGTCCTCCTTGCGGACTTCTATCTTTCCTATCATGTCCTCCTCCCCCTTCCCACAAATTAATCTTGCCCGGTTACGGTCCTACGTCTTCCGCCTTCCTCTGGTTACTCGTCTGGTATTACTGGTGATAGTTGGGTTCTGGATCGCAGGGATTCAGACTGTATGGGATATCGTGCAGTGGGGAGCTCTAATCCCAAATGAGGTGGGCTTTGGCACCAGTGAGTTTTCCGTCGTTGCCGTTCCTCTTCTGCATACTATATCTTATGGATAGCTAAGTGTAAATTCTTGACTTTAAGAGACACAGGATTGGCTAATTATTGCTTCCTTGGGTCTCTGCAGTGTACCGATTAAATACATATCCTCTGATACATATCAATTTCCTCCATACATTTTTTAATTGCCTGGCATTGACACCGCTACTTGAGAGATTTGAAGTTGAGAACGGGACTCTTATGACACTTGCGATGTTTGTTGGACGTGAGTTTACCGATCTGTGAAGCGGAGTTCAGGGCACAGGGGGATTGACACACACAGCTCTATCGACTTTGCCGGCAGCGTTATACTTGCTGTGTGAGGGAGTAATTTGGAGAGGGGATACTCCGGTTGTGGGTGCAAGGTAAGACGGGAAACTGCACGTCAAGTCTGCTGTTAATATGGGTGATGTGCTAATGCTACGAGAAGCATCTGGGTGTTTGCACTTGTGGCTATGGAGGCCATAAAGACATACAAGTCAAACCCCTTTTTCAGGTACTCAATATATTCCCGTCGCCACAAGACTCCTAGCTGACAAATTAGTCTGGGGACATACAAAATTCCAACCTGGACAACGCCCATCATTATTGCACTTGTCACCGCCTTCTTGGTCCCGAATACGAGCTTGCTCGGTCATTTGTGTGCAGTGCTCGTGGGATATCTATGTCAGTTTTTGAATAACTCTATCCCGGGACGTAGACAGCTTACAAGACACAGTTGCCCTGGGTTATCTGAAGATCCTGGCGCCCCCTGAAAAGCTTTTACGTTGGGTGGAGCGGAAATTAAATCTCTTAGGGAGGCTACCGCACTACGTCTCCATCGACCAAAAAACGTACGGCAGGTACGGAGTGTTACCTTCATCCACAGTTCCCATAGCAGCTGCGGAAAACGGCATTGCTATGCCTTTCGTTGGATCAGGTCAGAGGCTAGGGGCTTAGAGCGGTTCGGACTACGTCTTTGCCTCTATGTTGTTTTCTCTCATGGTTTCCAAGCTTTATGAGTACAAGACTAAGGGCGCCCAAAATGTCATGGGCAGTTGTATTGTATAAGTGCCGTCAATGTTGCTTGATTAGGATAGATATCTTTATACATAAGGAGCGTCAATAAGGCATATACATACTCTATTGTAGCACGGAAATGTATAAAAGGAGACTGGTCACGTGAGAACAAGGGCACTCTGCCAAACAGACGACGCCTGTATGTACAATGTGCAATATGGTACACAGTGGTTGCCCCAGGTATGGCGGTTGTCGCTTCTAATCGTCATTCACTTTGATCTGAGTCTCGCACGATGGTGTTGATATGTACGTGAAATCTGTTCTTTCCATACTCATGTTTTGTTTGCTGAATTACATGGCCTGGAGTAGTCCCCGCAATATCTTCCCTACGCCGCGATCCCCGTCTTCTAAGCTACTCCCCTTACGCGTCTGCTTTTTGCATAATCGTTGGGGTTGTCTGGCTTCTTCTCTTACCGCTGAACGACTACTCCCGGCAGACGTACATCTCCGAAAACGCTCTTTTGCCAGGACAGGTACACACATACTTCGGGGGAAGCGAGCAAAACATTTTTAGGGCATATAAGCATGAGGTTGAAGCTCTGGTCGCTAGCAATGGAACGGATGAGTATGATTGCTTGATCTTGAGGTGCAAATAATGTATGAGTTCGAAGCTGACAATGAAGACTTGCGGGCTTAGGGTGATACCAAGACTCGATGGGATATTCAGATCCGCTGGCTTGAAAGTGGCACGTCAGAAGTACGAATATACCTCATGTGGGAAACAATATTCGGGAGAGAATGTCTACTCTGTTCTGCACGCACCGAGAGGGGACGCGACTGAAGCTGTGGTACTCGTTGCGGCGTGGAGGAATATGAATGGGGAATTAAATGAAAGTGGTGTTGCTCTCGTCCTGACGCTTGCGAGATATTTTAAGAGTTAGGAAGACCTATTTCTGTGGTAGATACTCGCGCTAATGGCTGTGTAGGGTGGTCCCTTTGGTCCAAGGACATAAT
Source organism: Sabuloglossum arenarium (assembly GCA_022345705.2). NCBI lineage: Eukaryota > Fungi > Ascomycota > Geoglossomycetes > Geoglossales > Geoglossaceae > Sabuloglossum > Sabuloglossum arenarium. The sequence continues at coordinate 132,169 of JAJDMY020000007.1, forward strand.
CTTTTTGATCACTGCAGATAGTAGAGCTGGGCCTCAAGCGTGGGTTGACGCTTACCATGACGCACATTCGCCATCTTCAGTCTCATCCCTACCCCTGAAAAGTGGTGCCCTTCAAGGCGTTGTTGTGATCGACTATCCTTTTTCTCGTCCCTTCGAATCCATACATATAGTCTACGATGGAATCAACGGCCAACTACCGAATCTTGATCTATTCAACACAGCTGTTTCTATCGCAAGTGGGCAGATGGGAATTGCGACCGCGCTCCAGCAAATGTGGAAACATAATGATGGATACAAGGACCGCTTGAGGACTATGCTCCGTGGTATGGTGAATCAGGGACTAGGGCACGCCTCAGGTCCCCATAGCAGCTTTATACCGTATCATGTCGATGCGATCACTCTACAGGCCGTTGGCGAGGGTTGGCAAGACGAGATGGCTCTAGGTCGGACAGTCGAAAGTCTCTTTAGAAGTCTCAATAATCTGCTGGAACACTTCCACCAGAGTTTTTTTTTCTACTTACTTATGCAGGCTAATCGATTCGTCAGCATTGGAACATATTTGCCCAGCGCGATGTTGATCGTGGTTAACTTTACTATAACCGCCATGTCGTTATGGGTCCAGAGTGGGCGTCCAGAGTTTCTAGGCACTGGATCTACGAAGCCAGGGGGAGACGACAAAAAAGTCCTTGAGAAAGTCGACAAAGATGACAAAGTCGCCGATACTCCAGCGCAAAGCACCACCGTTGCCGAGAGGAAGTTATTCCTGCCATTGGCGTTTGTGATCGGAGTACACTTCTTGGGTGTCATTCCTCTCTATATTTTCAATCACAGTTCTGAAAAGGTTTCTCTGCTCCGCCGTACAAGCTGCACAAGCTTTGCTAACAAGACGCACCAGATGATAACGACCATGTTCTTCTCCTTGACTATAATCAACTTCATCCTCCCATATGTCGGCGCCGCCGTTCTGGACCGCTACTTCCATCCAACCCGCCAGGAATTCCTTCTCATCAAGTCATTCTCGCTCCTCCTCCTTGGCATGTTCCTTTCCGCGCTGGCGACGCTTAACTTCTCTCTTGCCTTCCTTGTTGGCCTTTCTTCCGTTCCTTTGACATTCGTCCGCCCCATCCCCGAGCGTCCGAAACTGGCCGCCCTAGCTGGGATTTTGATGAGTTTCTTAGCCCCTGCAACGGTGTTAATCTGGTCTAGTATCTACTGGAAGATCACCATCAGAGATATCCTGATCGAGGCAGCGTTTGGATGGGATGTTTGGGGGATGTGGACCCAGGTGGTAGTGTGGTGTGTATGGTGGCCGGCGTGGCTAACTGGCACGGTGTTGATGGCTTTGTCAGTTGTAAAGCCCAACAGTGGGCGGGTATCGCAAGTGTTACAGAAGTAGTTAACATAAAAGACTGAAAATGACTAGATGTTTCAGCAAAGGGATCTATGACTAAAAAAAATGTTAAGCTGTATGGTAACATCAAAGATTGATACTGCCTGATATCTAGACGATGAGACGCATACGTTATCAACAAGATTTTCCACATTTGCCAATAGTTATGAGCCTTCCGAGTCCGGTGGACTCGTTTTACTCAAGACTTCAGTCTTAAGTGAGCTCATATATGATGCAAATTCTGCCATTATAGGCCTCTGATACAAAACTAGTACCAGAGCGTAGACCGGTCAATTCTTGGAAGCTCTGCTCGCCTTCTGCGTCCAAGCCCAAGCCCGGTCCTTCTATGCCGCCCACACATCCTGTCCCACGCCTTCGATCCAGTTACCTAACTGGTTAACGCTGGAATCCCATTCTCGTAACCTCAGTCTCATGTTGTCGATTTGCTTCATATCAAGAACCTTCGGCTGCACCCAGTTGATCCTTGCAACCTCCGCCACTTGGTCAATGCTGCCTCGTAACAGCCCCAAACTGAGAGCCTTCATAACCAAATGTTCGATCTCGTCTGATTGCACCTTCGTTTCCTCTGAGATAGTCGCGAATGTCATAGCACGGTCGTGTGGCGGGCGACGGAAGACTGTCTCGGTCAAAGCGGAAAGGGATATCTTCTGGTACAAGAACTCTTTATGTTCTTCCAACAGTCTATTCTTTGCAACATTGCCAGCGAGAACATCATATGCCGCCAGATCACCACGGTTGAATGCAAAAAGGAGATCTCGAAGCCATGCGTGTGGTGTGTTGAGCAGTGAATCTAATATCGGATGAAGCAGAAGCTCGCCGAAATTATAGATTGAATCCGAGACTAGTGCGGCAATACTAAGGTCGTAAGCTCGAGATTGACGTTCTGCAGGATTAAGGTCGGAAAGATCTATGCATGCGAGATATAGCAATGCGTTCTTGTAGTATGATGCGAACTCAAGTTTAGCCTGGTCAAAATCAGTCAGGCGTAACAGGAGGCCTCCCAAGCTTATCCACATACTTGGTAGTAATCTGCGTTGACCCGGTAGAAAGAGGCGTGTACCACCGTCTCTACAGAGTCAAATAAATCAAGTATTCTCTCCGCGCGATCCAGCTCCTTCCTCGCCCCGTCGTAGTCTTCAAGCTGAAGCTTCACGCCAGCCACTGCCACCGTGGCGTAAACGAAAGCGTCTTGAGACACAGGTTTGTTGACTTTCTCAGCTATGGCTGTCAAGAACACGAGACGTTCCTGATCATCTAGCAATGAAACGATCAGCGATCATTGATACAGTGAACAAGCTAATAGTTACAACGCACCTTTGCATTGCGTGGCAGCAATCAAGCCCAGCTTCACCAGCTTGAGCTGGTTTATCTTTTCCGAAAAGCTTAGCACAAAGGTCTTATACAGAGGAATTCGTTGCGAAACACTCTCAGTGAGACTGAAGTATTCGACGAGGACATCGGTCAGTTGATGCCATAGCCGCCGTTCCCAGAAATCTTCAAACGACATGAACAGATGCTGAACGTCGGCGGGGGCAGCATCTCGTTGTTCAGCGAGAAAGTTAGGGATAGTGTCGAGATCCATAGCCAAAGAGTGTTTCGTCGTCCTGCACGGTCGTGTGCACCCACCAGAAACGTCTAATATGCAGCTGATGAAGTGAGCCTGCTGGGTGACTGATGGATGAAGCAGTACGCAAGAGCCGCCAGTGCCGCTTTAGTGGTTGTCAGCCGTCAATGACCTGTAATCCGATCCGACAGCTCCAGCCTCTCCAAAGCCCTCAATCAGAACATCCGACCTAGTAGTCCAGTGGCCATCATGCAGAAGTGCTGGGCTACATCTACGGCTGCGAGCCTGAAGACTGCTACCAAATCAAGACATGCGGTAATTGTGCCTCAAAGAGGTCTACAAGACATTGCCATCACCCGGACCGGAAAGCCCATTATTCGCACGCAGGGCGGAAGGTAATTCAAAGGGACCTATGGAAATTGACCACGGATTTGGGGACATATGCTAACTTTTATTGCAAATAGATCATCGCTCGGAGGTAATTGAAGCAATCAATCCGATCATCTCAGCTCCCAATTAACATCATCTGAAAGGCCACACTGCGACTGTCTTTGGAGCTACTGGATTTCTCGGTCGATATATCGTCAGTAGACTTGGTGCGCACCTAACTCACCTCATCATAGCCTTAGAGTACCGCAATTGATGTTTAAATGCCATAGCCCGGCAAGGTTGCACCGTTGTGGTCCCATACAGGGAGGAAATGGCCAAAAGGCACTTAAAACTCACAGGCGACCTAGGGCGAGTCATTTTCATGGTGAGCATCTCCTGACAGTAAGGGCCTCCAGTAGTAGACACGATACTAACTATCCTCCAAAAGGAATACGACCTTCGCAATACTCAATCTATAGAGGAGAGCGTGCGGCATTCCGATGTGGTTTATAATCTCATCGGCCGCATGTACCCCACCAAGTAAGTACTCTATTACAGGCACTTCTATCTATTATTTTCGATTTCCGAACTTTTTACTCAGTCTCGGCGATCTAGGAACTTCAGTTACGAAGATGTTCACGTAGAAGGGGCAGAACGCATTGCTGAAGCAGTGGCGAAGTACGATGTAGACAGATTCATCCATGTTTCCTCGTATAATGCCGACAAGATGTCGCCTTCGAAATTCTTCCAAACAAAGGTAAACTATCTTTTGCGATAGCCGCAATTCAATCAACTGACTCGCGATGAATTGCGATAGGGGCATGGTGAAAAGGTTGTCCGCAGTATCTTTCCAGAGACCACCATTGTTAGGCCAGCACCATTATTTGGTTATGAGGATCATCTATTGCACAAATTGGCAGGGGTTACAAATCTATTTACGTCCAATCATATGCAGGAGAGATTTTGGCCAGTACACGTGAGTAGTGGCAGACTCATTCTCTTCCTATAGACTTAGACTAGAGATACGGTCCTGACTCTGTATGACTGGTTAGGCTGTGGATGTTGGTCATGCACTGGAGCTTATGCTTCTAGACGATAGCACTGCTTCGGAAACCTTCGAGCTCTATGGACCAAAGAACTACTCTATGGCCGAAATAGCAGAACTAGTGGACAAAGAAATCATAAAGCACCGCCGTCATATCAACGTGCGGAAAAGCATCCGAAAGCCACTTGCCTTTATCTTAAATAGGTGGCTGTGGTGGCCAACCGTTTCAGCTGACGAAGTAGAGAGGGAGTACATCGATCAAATAATTGATCCCTCAGCAAAGACGTTTAAAGATTTGGGAATTGAGCCCGCAGAGATCAGTAATCTGACTTTCCAATACTTGGTGAAACAATCCTTCTCTTTGCACTACTGAACCGCACAACTAATTTGTCTGAAAAATACAGCAATCCTATAGAAGTGCCGCATTCTATGATCAGCCGCCTGCCACTGAGAAGGAGAAGCGCGAGGAGAAGAAGTATTTACACGTCATCGATGATCAGTAGGGCCGAGTCTGCTAGTCGCACTAGGAGTGGTTGTTCATTTACTTTGACCAGCGTGTATATATTGTTTAACCCTTGAACAGTGGTATAAGCTTCTCCAAGCTGCTTAGTCAGAATGCAGCCGCCTTCAATTATAGAAATTCAGGTGTATTTTCCAATCACCAATTCTCCCACAGATGACAGGAATCTTAAGAGATTAGTGTTTAAATGGTCTTATGGCCACACAACTTCCGCCCTTACCCGAGACTGAAAGACTGAGTGCTTCGGTGATCAGAATACTAGGCGGAAACCCAGGAAAGGTGAGACTTGAAAAAGCGGAATGCAAGACGTATAAGTTGACAATCATATAGTTCACTCTGCAAGGTACTGCCGTAGATCCCGAAATGCACATTGCAGTCGCTCACCGCTACCAAAAGGAACCAACACCTATCTAGTTGGTAGTGGTGCACGCCGTCTTCTCATTGACACCGGTCAAGGAAAAACTTCATGGATACAGTCTCTCAAAAACATGCTGTCCTCGGAAAATGCGATCGTAGACTCTGCAATCCTCACTCATTGGCATCCGGATCACGTTGGTGGCGTAAAGGACCTTCTGGAGCTCTCGCCCGAGACCAAAGTGTACAAGAATCGTCCCGACGAACAGCAGCTGGATATCAAAGATGGACAGCGATTTCGCACTGAGGGGGCTACATTGAGAGCCTTCCACTCGCCCGGACATACTACAGACCATATGGCGCTGGTTCTGGAAGAAGAGGATGCCATGTTCACTGGGGACAACGTTCTCGGCCACGGAACAGCGGTTTTCGAAGACCTGGCAACCTACCTTTCGAGCCTAGAAAATATGCGCCACCAGTTTTCCGGAAGGGCATACCCGGGCCACGGAGCAGTCATCGAAGAAGGCCCAGCGAGGATCTTAGAGTACATCCAGCACAGAGCCCAGCGAGAAGACCAGGTGATTCACGTACTACGAAGTGCAATAGGCTCGCTAGACATTGCGCAGGCGGATGTGAGCAGAGACTCAGCGTCGGCGGGGTTGACTCCGATGGAAATCGTTAAGGTCATCTATAAGGATATACCTGAAGATATGCATCTGCCGGCGGAGCGCGGGGTGGTGCAGGTGTTGCGGAAACTTCAGGGCGAGCAGAAGGCGGTGGAAGATGGCTCGAGCAATAAGTGGAGGCTCATTGACGGACCAGATTTATAAGATACATAGCTAGAGTAGTCGTGATAAAATTCAACTTGCTTCAATATGTTTATTGCAGGTTTCGCGGATCAGCATCTGCCAGCGACGGCGTATCGCAAGGGGATCGCTCGCTAAAGGTATGTACATAAGCGCAAATAAGCGGAACCTTTCCTAATGTCACGGTGCCAGAGTGGTTAATGGGTAAGACTTGAATTCTCTGAATTCCAGCCATCTTATGGCTTCGGCCGCGCAAGTTCAAATCTTGTCCGTGACGAAATTGTTTTTTAATTTTTTTTCCCTTCTTTCTTATTTTCTTCTCCACTCATACCAAAGAAGCAAGTCTCTGTAGCTAGTTTTTGGTTACACTCTACTCCTTTAGAAACAATGTCACAGCAATCTTCGCCGCTTGTTTAAAAACTAAAGCCGACGTTAATAAATCTAATTATTATCTATTGATACATATCACGATGAGGTGTTCATGTGAGCCAACAGGTTGAAATTGTCAGCGACATGAAGTAAAAATCCATCTTTAATCGCCGGAAGGACCGAGACGATGAACTCCGTGATTCATCTCGAACCAACATCTATGCAAATGGAAGGAATTTGAAAGATTGTTTACCCTCACGTCGTACAGCCCAGCCTTTGATTGCAACTACTAAGCTTATCCACGCCATCAAAAACTCGGTAAATCCACTGGCTACAGTGAACACAAACATGGCGTCCAAGTTGTGGTTTTCTATTGCCTGAACAATGTCTTTGGTCTAAGCGAGATGGTCAGCATAATCCATTAGGAAGGACAGAGGGCATTCCTTACGCTAGCCATGAAGATAAGACCGCCGGACATTAGACAGAATGAAGCGACGAGTTCTGAAGGTGGCCTTGGGGGCAGAATCGATTTTGGTGGTGATAAGAATACAACAAGATATGTCACAAATCGAGCCACAGAGAAGCCCACCATGAGATTGCCCCACTGTATTCAAATGAGCATCAAATCCAAGGACTTACATTGGGTGTATTTCTCACCTGTTTATGAACCATGGTCGACACCATAGAACCCTGATGATGCGAGCCCATCATCATGCCTAATAAGAAGATAACTAGGCTAGGAATAGGATTCAAGGAAACGCGGTATGTTTTGGGCGGAATAATAGTGCCCAAGTTTGGTCGGTTCCCTGAGGGCATGGGAACAGATGTGTTTAATAGATCTCGAACTCTTGTCGATTCAACAAGCATACCGCACTGTGGCCCATCAACATCGAGGATGTTACTCAGTAATGGTCATGGAAATGTACTTACCAGGCCTCCGCCGAAGAACATTATCGAGATCGAAACATGTTCCAAATCCTGGGCAGTCCATGCATCTCCCCAAGCCGCGAGATGCTCGAGAAATACATTCGTAGAGCCATACAGGAAAATAACGAACGATTCGACAAATTCGGCTGATGGGATTGAGGCTTTCCATGAGCCAACCACAGCCGGGGGTTTGATGTTCCAAGCCTACAACACCAGAAACTTAGCGAACCACAAAGCCACCAACTGCAAATTGTGAACCATCGACATACCCAGCCCAAGTCTGCAAAGCAGCCCATCCACCGACCCAGAGTCAACACCCCATACCAGAAGAAGATACCGCCCTTGATAAAATGCGCGAGGCCGTTGAAAATACCGTCGCCTCGCTTGGGCAATATCAGTTTTAGCAGAGCTCGCAGTCTGAGGTGACGTCACTTACCATGATGCCCCCATAAGTGACAGAACCTGAGCACGTCGCGACGAACCCAAGTACAATAATCGCGCGGTCCACTGAGCTGTACAATATCTCGCTGAGACGGAGCACTCCGGAGGGAACCCCCGGAACTCGACTTACAAGCCTCTTCAGCATATTACTGAGTTGGAATGATTGCTTCTCGTACGTCGTCGCATCTTCCAATTCACCGTGAGGTCGCCGGAAGCTCGGCAGCTGGCGATCGTCGAGTTCGTCGACAGATGACGGCGAATTGCTCTCCAGCAAGGACGACGCTCTCTCCGGAACCTGACCGCTGTCGTTGGAATGTTGATGGTGTTCAAACCCTTCACCATGTGCACTCTGATACGCCTCCATCGCTTTGACAGAGACTGGTAGAAATGGCACGCCTTCAACTGATGTCCGATTATTTCCACCTCTCGCAGAATACTTGTTCAAGAGCCCCATGATCATATGACCACCCACGAGCCAGGTCAGCACCCAGCCAAGTTTATGGTGGGAGTTGTTTGGGTATAGATCGGGCGTCTTCGCATTGTACACAGTCCCTAGTACCACACCGAGCGCGTTGGCAACGAAGAAGATAATTTGCATAGGAGCATGGAAATTCGATCGCGCTATGCTCAGCATAACGACTGCGTCGGTGCTCAGCATTCTGCTGCTCCAGAGAATCTAGAAGACCTACCAACAGGAAGCAGAAATATCCACCCGAAAACCATAAAAAAGACATGAGCATAAAGGAAACCCGACTCCGCAGGATGTTCGAAGTAACTCGGAGGCGGTATCTGGACCGCACTCGAAAGCGAAGAGATAGCGGGTTTGCTAAGACCTGCAGTAGGAGACGGATTCTTGTTTGCAATTTCCATCGCTATGCTGCTATGGTCATCGTGAGCGGATGCGGCTGCCAGAAATAGAGCCTCTAGCAGAAGCGCCAAGGGAGATGATTTGGTAACACTGTGTGGTTGCATGTAACGTATATTCAATCTATGTAAGTATTGCTGGAGAAGGCCAAAGCAAAGACAAGTGAATAAAGACGACGAGCTTGACAACTTGAGCGGGAGTTGACGGGGCATTGGACATCTACCACCATTTCTACATTTCCAATCAGACAGTGACGGCAGAGAACTAGCAGGCCCATGGCGGCAGCCATGGCGTCAAAGAATACAGCCATTCCCACATTACTCATTATTGACAGCGCAGATATGTCAGCGACTCCGAGCCGCAGCGGTATGAAGCATGACTCGGTGCAGCTCACCGCGGCGTTCCGAACTCCAACAGCCTGTCCGACCATACTTATCATATCCTTGTATGTACTGTATTGTACCTATGTTTTTTTGTAAACTATTTCGCCCTTGTCCACTTAGCCGGAGCAGGGAGAGAAGAGACGGGTGGCAGACCACATGTCTCAGCGAGAAATATTCACTAGTTATGGATATTGTAACGGTGGCGTTAGGTGGTGGTGCAAGGAAGTACTCGTATTGTACCATCTTTTCTTTGTGCTTGGCTCGGGCACAACGGGAACACTAGCTCCGACCATTTTCAACCCTTTCGGGTGGCCCGGCGATTAAGAAACTTTCGCATTCGTTGAAGATCTTGTTCCCATTTCCCCATCTCCACACATGGTAATGAGACTTGCCCTAGGATATTCTACTTCGCCTCTGCATGTTGAAAGAAGTTTCCGTCGTCGTTTCCGGCGCATCCGAAACCAACCTTCGCCTTAGCTTTCACTTTCCCTTCCCCACCAAGCCAAGGGATCACCTCACCGCCAATGCCATGCATCACATTCGAAATTCGTATAGCATCTGAACTCATTGCTTAGGCCTTTGGCGTGACATGGTTCAAAGCTTGTCGGTCGTAGCCCCACCTGTCGGTATAGTTTGGTCACGAGACTCTCCATTCTTTCCCCCGTACAAACAACCAGTCGAAATGGAGTTGCACATGTGCTCGAGGCTATAAGCTTCCCACTGGCTTTTGTGAGCCAACGCACGGTAATTGCAACTGCGACCTCCGCCCATCGGTCAGACATGCATTATCGGTATGAATGTGCGGAAGTGACTCACCTTTTGTTTGGCAATCTGCACTTAGAAATGGCGGGTCGCATATAATCCGATCAAACTTCCCTTTAAGGTCGGCTGTGTCGGCATTGTCAGCGAACAAGGTCACATATAATGTTGGAAGGGTAGGGTTCTGACGGGGTAGCCGGATCGGATTCTCATAATCGTAGTGGATGAACTCCTTGAAAACTTCAAATCGCCTGTCAAACTCAAAGAGGTAGATTTGAGCCTTAGTAGAACTGGCTTCGAATGGCTAGCAAAAGAGCTGGTTAGAATTGTCTCTCTAAAAGAAGCCCAGGGGCGACATGCCACTGACCAGAAGTCTTTTGAGTTGCACGAAAACGCTTGGCGCTGAGATAACCCCAATTGTCGATTCATCCTTCACATCTTCAAGAAGCTGCTTGGCTAATGTTGAGGCCGTCTCATCGTCATACTGAGGAACAATTTGGTCAATGTCGTTCGACGGAACTATGTTGAGCGAGAACTCACCCAGAATTGACTCGCATTCCAGTCCTCCGCAAATAATTCCATTGAGATAGATGAAAAATCTGCTTTCTCAGCTGTTTGAGCTTTGAGATCCTCGAACTGCTTTTGGCGGCTGTCTCTCTCGGTGTAGAATTCATTCAATGCTTCAAGTGTGCTTTTGGAAAGCTCCCTGGATATAGACATTAGAGAAGATCAGCACCTGAAATGCTTATGCTTATGCTTGGCCGAAGTAGCGAAATCTGCTTATTTTATGGCCGCTAAAACCTGGTGTTGCTCTGAACTTCTCTATTAGTATTTTTTTTGTAAAACGCCGACCCCTCTTTCAGGTAAGGCGCCTACACGTGATTATGGCGGGTCAATCAACCGAAGACCGCCAAGTAGAATCTGGGAGCGGATGGGAAGCCTGGCGTGTGGGAAAGCTCGAACGACGACGCGTTTGTTCAAGATGTAGCGAATGTTTCCTTCCCACGCTGTGGACTATAGTTACAGAGTAGCCCCGTGACAACCAGCGACAATTAAAAAATCCTGAAGAGATAGTCTTTGTCAGGTGTGAATAAGTGCGTTGTCTTGCATAAACACTAAATTTGCATCAAGTAAAGTTGGCAATTCCTCCTTCAGCATATCAAAATGCACCCGCTCGGTAACCCCACCTCTTTTGGCTGTATCATCATCCCTCAAAGGAATAAGCTGTGGCCTTCGTCCTCCTCCAAATGCAGTCCAAACTATTAAAGAAACGCGTCCTGAAGTGTGACGTTGTTGAATAGTAGGACGAGGCATGTCAAGAGCGAATGAAATTTTATATTGAGACATGCCAGCACTATACATCCCTACGATTTTTCCTCTATCGTAGGGAGTTAATGTTGGAAGACGAAGGAGCGGTCATTGTTTCATTGAGGTGATGGGGTCGTGCCGTGTTGCGTCGCATCGCGTAGAAAAAATGGATGGAAACTTATGACCTAGTACTGTACATATAGTCCGCGGTATCACTGGAGGTTGAGGGCTGTTGCTGAAACCTGGAGTGACCAAGTTTGCAAACTGCAAACCGCAAGCAGTACTGGGAGCTTCTTCCCAGGAGCTAAATTCTCCTAGAAGTTTTCTTCTAGGAGTGATTTCTGCCCAGGATATTTTTCCCAGGAGATACCCGCTCCCAGGAGCCTAATTCTCCCAGCAGTTCTCTCCTAGGGGTGATCTCTGCCTAGGATATTTTCCCTAGGGGATATTCGCTCTTCTCTTTTTGTGAGTCAGATGTTTGATATATAAAAACAGCAGCATTGACAATTCTAGGCCGCGTCTTTTCAACGCTTTGATCGGTCTCATCAATACCATGATCATAGCATTAACTTCTCAGCTGTTATTAACTCTGGTTAACCTTTCAAAGTAAAGAAAAATCTTCAAATCTCAGCCCCTATACCATTCAGTTTTTCCATCCACGTCCAAATGCTTGCCTCCCGCCCTCTCGCAGTCGGTTTTGTCTAAGTTCTTTGCGCGTCTACCAGGTGTCCAGCCATGGAGCTCCAGGAGTAATCCGAGAGAATAATAAAAATAAAAATTGATGGAATTAACTCCCGTATTATCAACTTCCACGTCACCCTCTCGTTCCTACACTGTACGGTGGCTTGCCAGTAAACGTTTGGAAGGAGCTCCGCAAGCGTTCTGCCTATCAAGCTCTGGCCCATGCGATTCTTCCTCCTTATAGTTGCGGAAACCCCCACCCTGTACACTCCTTACATTCTTCCAATGATTTTTCCAGGGGCAGAAGGCCGAGTCTTTCACCTTTGCAAACTGAGAGTACAAGTAACAGAGGGCGACCGAGATCAAGAACACTATGAATATGTTCCGGCTATCATTGTGTCCGGCTGCTGTGTCCAGCTGGTTTTGCCATAAACTGCCGAGATAGAAACCAAGGCCAATGATGTACGCTTTAAGCGCGTAGCCGAGAAGTTGCTTCGAGCAGCAGATCATGAGGATCGCTAAAAGGCAGGGGACTTTGAAGTCGTCCACGCTCCTCGGCGAGTCTTTTAGCCATTTCCTGAGTCTGTTCTCCTTTGTAACCGTGTCCTTCCCTATAAGTTTACCGAGTACTCTGTGCTGATCGCATGCATAGTACACCGAAAAGCAACCTGCAAGCAAGCTAAAGATCCAGAACGCACGAGCTGCCCAATGGGTTTGTTCGAGGGACGGCAAGAGTAGAGAAGTGATGGCAATCAATGCGATAATAGTTCCCTAAGATAGGAAATTTTGAATAAGAAGCTTGCAAATTGTGACAATCTTGGGATACTGACCGAGAGAACGGTCATGTTATATTCCTCGCTTTGTGACTTCCGGAACTCGTCGATATCTTTATCGCAATTCCCGCTAAGCAGGATCTGAACCGTACACCATACATGGCTGTTTCCAAAAACCTCCAGCAAAAGAGACGATGGGCCGTAAATGCGGTTCAAGAATCTTGCACGTCGAAACATCTGGATATTCGACGTCCACAGGACGCCAGCGAAATTTGAAGGGGGATCACGCTCCATTTGGGGTGGCGTTATTTCTAAATTCAAATAAAGTTTAAGAGTAAGTTGCCTTTGGAAGAATTGATTGATTGATAGATGTTATGGTAGCAGTCAACGTATTGATGAGATGTGATGGGTGTGAAGGGCGCTCCAGATGTGTAGCGATTTTCGCTTAGCTGTTGCGGTTAGCTGTTGCGGTGTGACACAGCCACCCATTTCCCAGTTAAAGGGCGCCTAGGATTCGGCTACAGATCGACCGATTGCTGCCCCAATTTAGCGGTGGGCATAGGCCAGCAGCAACACTGTTAGAGATTCCGATCACCTTAATATTTGTTTTAGTGAAAGAAATCTAATTTTTATTATTCTGAAGGAATTTAAATTGATTTTTGATGCTTATTGAATTCTGTGGAGCTGGTGGTGATGCCGAAATTAAGAGCGGGCACACGTGTCAAGACTTTTGGCCGCACATCGGTTGAATAGTGGGCAGCTTGGTAAGCGAAGCGAGCATTCTCGAAGTGCTCCAAATACTCGAGCGGATGCGCTTCTAAGCTGCATTTGTCATATAGAAAGCAATATAAAAAAAAGAGTACGTACCTTCAAAGTTAAGCATTCGGTGATTTCAAAACAATGGCAGCTCAATCCCGTGCACGGGTGAGCTACAAGCAACGATGTCAGGTGCAGGCATTGCACTCTACTGCAGGATGGTCAACACGGCGGATTGCTACTGCTTTAACTATGAAAAAATCAACTGCATCTCGCCTTTGCAATGTTCCTACTACGCCGAAAAAACGAAAAGATCGTTCTCCATTCTTTAATACACCTGAACGCAAAAGAGTTGTTGATTTTATTACTTCATCTGCCGCTGCTTGACAATTAACCTACGAAGGCATTAAATCAGCTCTGGATTTACAATGCTCAGCTCAATGTATTCGCTGAACTCTTTTTCAAGAAGGATATGGTCGTCGTTTTGCAAGAAAGAAACCTGTATGTTTTACCTTAAATAATATTATAACACTAATGTTTAAAGGCTATCTGATATAGCAAAACAATGTCGTTTATGTCATGGTGGTACCAGCCATAGCAATAGCCACGTCCATACGGCGTTCCGACAGCTAGACGCCGCCCAATAGCGGATCTCCAAATAGTTATCTTCTTGGCCAAGAGAGTCAGGTGATGGAGGATGTCATACTGAGCCTACCCCGCAGTATATAAATATAGCACACTGGCCTGAGTAGAGAGGCCAGCGATCAGTTCTAGCATCAATAGAATCTAAGCTGCTGTCTATCTAATTGAATACGTACCTTCGGGAACCCAGCTACTCGCAAGTAGACTGTCCCATACGCAGTCGAATCGTATTGCACAGCGATTAGCTGTCGGAATGCCGGCGAACGTCGAAAGACTCGATCGTCGTTACACTATCCACGAAGCCCAAGGAGTACCCTTTGCGTAGGGTTCTTACAATTCTGATCGCTCTATAAAGGGAGATAGTCCGGCGAATATTGAACATCACAAAAAAATGGCAGCTAGCAGATCGTCGTTCCAAGTAATAGACCCAGTCGAAGAATTGTCGGGCAGAGCGACCGTGTCGTCTGCATCCGAAACGCTGTCGGATCGAAAAAAGCAATTAGAACAAGAGAGAACAGACCTCCTAAGGGAGATTGAAGTCAAGAAGTTGGAAGTGCAGATAAAGTTGCTTCGCAAGCAGGTCGATGCCGACCCGGGGACGGGCGAAGTAGACGCTCCAGATGACTTGACGGCGGAGACCGCCAGTACGACGAGTAAACGTTGCAGGAACGAGGAAGCCGACGGCGAGACGCCATTAGCCAAAAAGAGCAGTTCGAGGGGACATATACGAACAGCTAAACAGGAAAAGTATGATGGGAAAACTCTTCATAGTTTGCAGGAGCATATTCGTCTCTGGGAAACGACTTTCTGTTTGTCCCCTAGAGACTTTACCGACGATGCAACCAAGGTGCTTTACGCATCACAATACCTCCTCGGGGAGACAGCGAGTGCCTTTGGCCGATTAGAAGAGCTAAACGGCCAGGATAAGACTCCATGGGAGGAGTATAAGATCTTCTTACGAGATAGGCTTCAGAATCCTGTCACTCGCGCCTCGACGTTGGCTCGCCGGTATAATAACAAGGCTGTACAGCGAAAAGACTAAACGGTTGCCCAATTTGTTAACTACCTTCATGAACTCAAGGCAGAGCTACCGTCATATTCGGATAAGCATCGTCGGCAGCACCTTTTTGCAAAACTCACTCCGGAGTTGCGACAAGCTCTTAGCAATTATCAGCAAGTGCCTGCCACGCGAATAGAGCTCATTAAGCTGGCAACCTAGTTAGAGGCGAATATCCCTAAGAGATCGTCTAACGGCAGGAAGCTGTCAGAACGCAAACAAGGCGGAAACAATAAAGAAAAATGGAAAGGACGAAATTTTCCTTCCAGAAAAGATCCACCATCGGAATCTAATGTGACTCCCAAAACTTCTACCAAGCCCCCTGCTAAAAATAAGAAGTCCGACTTGACTCCAGCGGAACGGGATCGGAGAGCCGGAGAGAATTTGTGTTATAAGTGTAGAGGGCTGGGGCATCGTGCTGCCAAGTGCCCGTCCAATGTCGAGGCGACTGCATCTGACACTAAGCCAAAAAACTTGAAGCCACAGTAGAGGATGTTCCTGCTCTGCTGGGGTGGCTGGCGTCAAAAGGGACGAACAGGAGTTTAGAGGCGACAGTGGAGTATCGAACCGCCATCGGGTGGAAGAAGGCGAGGACATTGATAGATTCGGGGGCAGAGCTGAATTTGATATCCCAACTCTTCATGAAGGAGGCAAGTTGGCAGCTGCGACCCGACGCCGCCCTGCCTGTAAAAGCGATTGATAGAAGAGGTATTCACATATATGGTTCTCTCAATGTCACGACGAATATCGCGGATGCCTATGGCACTGTGAAGAAGCCTCAGGACGACTATATTGCTACAGATATTCAAGACTATGACTTCGTTCTAGGAGGCCCATGGCTCCAGACTAGGAATCCCGATATAGATTGGGTGAATCAGACTTGGAAGTACACAGAACGAAGCAAGAGTCCTGAGCTCCTAGTGGCTGAACCATTCATCACTGCCACGACTGAGACCCGACGGGTATACGCAGTTAGGTATTGTCCTAATATTCCAGTAGAGAAACTAGGTGTTCCTCCGAAGTATTCAGAGTATCAAGATGTATTCTCGGAAAAAGGGGCCAACGAACTACCACCGAGGGGAAGACCGGAGCATGCTATTGAGCTCGACAGCGAACCGCCGCACAGCCCAATATATAACCTATCGGAAAAGGAGTTGAAGGTCCTTCGAGAGTACATTCAAGATAGCCTGGAAAGGTGGTGGATTAGAGAGTCCATGAGCCCTGCCGGGGCACCCATATTGTTCACACCTAAAAAGAATGGTGAACTTCGGCTCTGCGTCGACTACTGGGGGTTGAACAGAGTGATGATTAAGAATCGGTATCCACTGCCATTGATAGGTGAAATATTAGACTGATTATCTTCAGCAAGGATCTATACTAAGTTAGATCTTCGGAATGCATATCATAGGATATGCATTCGGGAAGGCGACGAGTGGAAAACGACATTCTGAACTAGATACGGACATTTCGAATATCTTGTCATGCCGTTCGGGCTGGCTTATGTACCAGTCACGTTCCAGACTTATATCAATAAGGCCCTAGCAGGACTGATTCATGTAACCTGCATAGTATATCTGGATTATATCCTTATCTACTCGAATGACCCGACGGCGCACCGACGGCATGTCACCGAGGTGCTAGCCAGGCTGCGCAAACACAGATTGTTTACTAAGCTGTCAAAGTGCAAGTTCAACACCAATCAAGACGAATTTTTGGGATTCGTATTAGGACCTGAAGGAGTGGCGATGGAAAAGAGTCATGTACAAACCATTCAGGAATGGCCAGAGCCTAAGACGTTTAGTGAGATCCAAGTCTTTTTAGGCTTTGCGAATTTCTACTGACGGTTCGTCGAAGGCTACTCGAAGATAGCCTCACCCTTGATGGCTATGTTGCAAGGGAGTAAAAATGGCAAGAAAACAGGTCCGTTTGATATGACAGAAGAAGCGAGGGAGGCATTCCATACCTTAAAGGCAGCCTTCACGACAGCACCTGTTCTGAGGCACTTCGATCCTGATAAGCCTATTCGCATTGAGACAGACGCGTCGGGCTTTGCTATGGCAGCTATCCTAAGCCAACCCGGGGACCCGACTGGATCCCGGCGGTTGGATGCACATTGGCATCCAGTTGCATTCTGGTTTAGAAAAATAATTCCAGCGGAACGCAACTACGAAACTCACGATCAAGAACTATTAGCTATAGTCAAGAGTTTCAAACAGTAGCGTCACTACCTGGAGTGTAGCCGGCGGCCTATAGTCGTCCTTTTAGATCATGCAAATCTACGATATTTCATGGTCACGAAAGAATTATCGCAAAGGCAGGTTAGATGGGCTTAACGCCTAGCCACCTTCGATTTTGAGATCCAATACCGCAAGGGGGTTTCTAACCCTGTGGATGGACCATCACGGCAACCCGACTATGAAGAGCCAGAGGACGAGGAGGAAGAGTTGCTATTATCAACTCTACACCAAAAATTAAAAGGAGGCGTATCCTTAAGACGAAAAGATCCAATTGTAGCAATGCTACAGATCAAAGAGATACGAATGGGGGCCAATATCGACCCGCCATTTGACTTGACCCCCCAAGATGGGGATAGGTGTCAAGGAATAGTTGAAAATGCCAAAACTCCCAGTAGGAGGAGAATTGGCGCGGTAAAATAGAAGCGTAAGGCTCCGTCTCCTCGCAAGGCCACAGGCAGAGGAACCAAAAGGACCAGGCCCAAAAAGGGTACAGGTCGGGCTGAGGGCATAGGCGAGACACCTAGTACCCTTCGGCGAGGCGATGGTCTTAACCCTATTACTGGTACTGGTGGTCTAGAACACCTCGTACCACGGTGGGTTGCTGCAGAGGCAGCAGCCACCGAAACGGCATATGAAGAACCTGCGGAGACGCTCACAGAGCTGCTATTGAAATTACAATCAGGGGATGCCTTGGTTGTAAGACAAAAGCAAAACATATCCGTAGGTCGCATTCGAAATGCCGGGTCCACGACGAACGAATGGCGAGTAGACGGCAAGAGTTTACTACCATATAAGGGGGCTGTATACGTCCCAGATAACCCGGCAGTAAAACAAGAGATCATGAAAATGAATCATGATGACCCCTATGGAGGCCATTTCGGCACGGAGAGGACAAAAGAACTCATCCGCTGAAAGTATTATTGGCTGTCTATTGCAAAAGCCATAAAGGACTACGTACACCAATGTGACGTATGTCAGAGGGCGAAGGCGCCCCACCACCATCCATATGGAGAGTTGCAACCCTTGCCGATATCGGATAGGCAATGGAGAAGTATTTCTATGGACCTGATTACGGGTTTACCTCCGAGTGCCGATAGCGACTCGAAGGCATATGATGCTATACTAGTTATAGTAGATCGTTTTACGAAAATGGCTAAATACTTCCCAGTCTGTAAAACACTTAATGCTGCAGAATTAGCTGATCTCTTTCATAAAAAGATAGTCTGCGCATTCAGGACGCCGTCGTCCATCGTTTCGGATAGAGGTAGTATTTTTACGAGCCGATTTTGGTCGAGCCTATACTTCTATATAAAAGCAAGGCATCGACTAAGCACTGCGTTCCACCTGCAGACAGACGGGCAGACGGAACGGTAGAACCAGACTCTGGAACATTACTTGCGTTGTTACATCAACTATAAACAAGACGACCAGGTCAACTGGTTACCGCAGGCAAAGTTTGCTTACATTAACACCCAGCATTCGTCCACAGGGATTACTCCCTTTTATGCGATGTACAACTACCACCCAGAGTTCACTTGGGACGTCGAGGCCGACGTTCCTGAAGGGGAGGCACCTGCAGCACATGAGCGTACAGCAGCCATCGAAGGAGAGAGGCTTCAGTTGGCGGAAAGGCTGCGGGATGCAGTCGCGTATCAGACTAAGTATTATAACCAAACGCATACTGCAAAGCACTACAACGTTGGCGATAATGTCCTTCTTTCTTCACAGAATATACGCCTAGCTCGTTCAAGCAAGAAGCTGGATTATCGGTTCCTAGGCCCGTTCGAGATAATCGAGGCTGTCGGGAACCAGGCGTACCGGCTTGCACTACCAAAAGCATATGGGAAGGTCCATCCAGTGTTCCACGTTTCGTTATTAGAACCATACGAGAAACGACCTAGCAGGTCCTATGCGGAACCCCCACCAGCAGTGCTTATGCCGGAGGGTGAAGAGTATGAGGTCGAAGAGATCCTAGACGAACGGACCTACCGTGGTAAGAAGCAATACCTTGTCAAATGGAGAGGCTACCCAGATTGGGAAACTTCGTGGGAACCAGAGACGGCAATGCAGAATGCACCTGAACGCCTCAATGCCTTTAGGCAAAGGCAGACCGCAGTCATTCTGAAGGCGGATAGGCCGCAACGGAAGCGAATAAGGGAATAGACTAGGAAGACACTCTTTCTGCTTTTTTTTCCCTAAGAGGTTTTTTGTGCAGTTTTAAGGAGGTCTACCCACCCCCGTCGGGAAGCCGTTGACTAGCAGTTCGACCCTATTCCAAACTACTGTGAACTTAGGAGAATTGTTGATCCAAAGGCGAACTGCTGTTTAGTCTACGGTTAATTAAGGTCAATTCTATGCATGTCACTCTACGAGGTGGCTACAAATACAATTCACAATCACGAAGGCAGCGATGAGGCGGCGGGTAGAATCAATATTGATTCTAAGTATACAATTCTTTAAAGAAACAGAAGAATCGGCCTATGGCCGAACCACCTAATCCGTGACTTCACCACCGCCACTACCCTCCCTATAGCCATTACCAGAATCGTTCTGGTCATCATCGTCATTGGCGTCATCGACTTCGTCGTCACCCGACGTGGAACCGCCGTTATCGGGGTTGTTCCCGTCGTATTCGACAGCTTCAGAGGAACTCGCACCCGAGGTGGGCGGGTCCGGAGTGGACTCCCGTTGGTTCAAACGGGCCTGCAGATGGAGGTTAGCTAGGAACTCCTTAAGGAAAGGGGGACTTACTAGATAGCGAAGGAGACAGTTGTTCTCTTTGAGAGCTGTCACGGCAACCAAGCCGTTCCAGGTGTAGGCGGTGGGCCAGGCCGACCGCCCATATAGGAGGAGAAGGGACGACCACCTAGGGCCACGCCAAGATTGGCATCACGGTGCACCAAGGTCATTCCAGGTATAGGTGGTCGGCCAGGCCGACCGACCATACAGAGGGAAGAGGGAATTGACCTGGTGCAAGGTCACAGCTAGTAGGGGGCTCGGCCATAGTCGGTCGAGCGACTCTAAAGGCCGATGTTTGTTGGGGGCAGCGTTGCCCAGGGCAACGCCTTGGCGAACCCCAACCGTGTATATAGGACCGACGGGGCCCTCGCTATGAACCCCATCGGTCAATACTTGTATCTACCCAGATAGATCTTAGTTGTAGTTAGGCCGACTATAGTCTATGACCCTGTTCTATCTTAGCTCGTTTCCTAGCCTACCTACGTGACGGTCGGCCAAGACGACATTGACCATTGCCCCGACCGACGCCTACGGCACCCAGATCGCCGACCGTAGTCGGCCGTGACAAGAGCACCTAGGATCTGGTCCATTCGATCCAGAATTTCGCGGAGAGCTTCGAAAACTGATATGCAGCGGGAAGAAAGGAAATCTTCAGTATTCTGGGTATAGAAGGACTGTAGGCGCCGGAGGTTCATCTTACCCTCGGCGACGCGATGCTTAGCCCCCAGAACCAGACTTCGAACAGCTTAGTAGGTAGCACAAAGGAGGGCCGCGGTATGCTGAACTCTCAGGAGGTCCCCCCAGAAACGATGCGGGACCTAGAAAAGCTAAAGTTAGCACGAGACGACGGCAGCCGAAGGGGAAACCTACTGGCTCACAGGTCTTCTTCAATTTAGTGCTGCGCGAGCACTTCTGGTATGGGTGCGGGTGTCTGCACGTCAGTCCTGGTTCCTCCTCATAACGCTTAGAACAGCGCAGGCAGCAAGCTCGGTCCGGAACCGGTTAGATAGGCGGATCGGGGGGGGGGCTAGGGCAAGCCATGTTCGAAAAGATAAATGAGGTAGGCCCGAAGGCGCAGAAAAGGTGGTGATAGGCACAGTGAAGCAACCCAGGGTGATGATGACGGGCGACGAAGAAAGAAAAGAGAAATGTGCGCGATCGTGCGTTTCTATGGCGGCGCAACAAAGAAATCACGAGATTAGGGCAACGCGTGTAAACAAAATGCCAAAAACGGAAATTCGACGGATCAGGCTTAGTATGAAAGAAATCAACAAACGACTAAGTAAACAAAAAGAGTCGAAAAATCTTCAAGTCGATTTCGGAGTGATAGCTGCCAAAGGACATAATCGGCGCAGGTATAAGGATACCACTGCGAAACGCAAGGAGAACGCAAGGTACCTGATGCCCAACCATAGTCCCCTAGTCGGCGCGCGAACTCTAGAGAAAAAATAGTCTTAAGAAAACACCTAAGCCCTCGGATTCTCATCGATAGCCTCAATCGATTAGGGCTAGGCAATACTATTGTGGGTCGACGCCGCCCCGACACCCTCATAAGGGAGGTGGCGAATGCTCTTACGTCTTCCTAAGAAAAAAGCATCATGGTCCATATTGGACGGGCCGTCGTCGGTGACCCAGTGAGCCGCTGTTCTGCCGTCCCATAGAGAGTTACTGGTAGTAAGACCGAGCTATTCTTAAGGCCTGGCGGACCAGGCCCCTGAGGGGGAGGCAATTGTCATGGTGGTACCAGTCATAGAAATAGCCACGTCCATACGGCAGTCCGACAGTGAGGCGATGCCCAATAGCGGGTCTCCAAATAGTCAGCTTCTTGGCCGAGAGAGTCAGGTGACGGGGGGTGTCATTCCGAGCTTACCCCGCAGTATATAAATATAGTACACTGGCCTGAGTAGAGAGGCCAGCGATCATATCTAGCATCAATAGAATCTAAGCTGCTATCCATCTAATTGAATACGTACCTTCGGGAACCCAGCGACTCGCAAGTAGTCCATCCCATACTCAGTCGAATCGTATTGTACAGCGACTAGTCGTCGGAACGCCGGCGAACGTCGAGAGACACGATCGTCGTCACACTATCCACGAAGCCCAAGAAGTATCCTTTACGTAGGATGCTTACACTCTTACTGAATTGTTTCTAATCTGCCTTCTTCTCCCTGTTGGTAGAGTTCTTTGGTAGATTTGCTTCCAACTGTGCAGCTAATTTAATAAGCTTGACTCGGGTCGACAGCACCTTTTGATAGTTGTTGAGGGCTTGCCGAAGTTCAGGGCTAAGCTTTGCAAAAAGTTTTTGTCTTTGGTGATTATCAGTATACGTTGGCAATTCTCCTTCAAGCTCATCAAGATAGATGATGAATTGAGCCACCGACTGATCCTTGTGTTGTACGGTATCGTTATACTGTCAAGCCAATGGCAAGGATCAGGTGACCAGGTTCTGTAGCCGGTCCTAGAGGAAGGTTTTATACTCTTCCCATAAAGTCTTATCTTGACTATTAAGCTCCTCTAATCCGCCAAAGATGCTCGCCGTGTCGCTGACGAGGTATTGTGATGCATAGAGTACTCTAGTAGCATCATCGATGAAGTCTCTAGGCGCTAAGCAGAATGTAGTCTCGCATAGACGGATATGCCCTTTCAAACTATGAAAAGTCTTTCCATCATACTTGTCCTGCTTCGCCATTCTTATATGACTCTTCGGGCTGCCTTTCTTTCTCAACAGCAGCCTGCTATCAGCCTCCTCATCGTGACGACACTTGCTGACCATGCTAGCACTATTGTTTGTATGTTCTTTAAGGACTGCAGGGTCCTCGGCCTCTAGGTTAGCTTAGACCTGCCTGCAAAGCAGTCTTATCTGACCCTCCAGCTTTCTAATTTCAATCTGTTGAAGAAGATCTGTTCTCTCATCTTCAAGTCACTTTTAGTGCTCGACTAGAGTCTCGTTCAGATTCTCGATAGTTTTTCCACCTAATGATTCTTCCATCGGGTTGACGATAGTAAAAGATTAACCACTAGCAGCCATACTTATTGCCGGACTGCCTCACTTATAAGGTAGAGTGATCAGAACTGTAAGAACTGCCCGCAAATGGTAGTTTGGGTGTACGTAGGCAGTATGACGATAAGAGGACTCGGTCACGACTCGTAAACTATCTGATGGGTAGGCCACTCTATACAGAGCGATGTTGTCAGAGGGTGGATTTACAAGACGACAGCTACCCAATGTGGCTATCTAAGTAGATAGAGTGCAAGATTAGGATTTCATATTGATGACTATATGGCGATGAAGAACTGGTTGCTGGCCTCTCTAATAAGGTCGGCTCGTTATAATTATATACTGCGGGATAAACTCAGAATGAGACTTTCTGTCATCTGACTTTCTCGGTCGAGGGGGTGGCTCCTAGGGGGCCTACCGATGGGCGGCGCCTCCCGATCAGACTCCAATATAGACTTGGCTGGTACTTGGCCTGGTACTACCATGACATAGACTCCTATTTATCCCATTTATCGCCAGCCACCCCAGTAGAGCAGGAGCAACCTCTATTGTAACTTTGAGTTTTTTGAATTATTGTCAGGCACAGTCGCCTCGATGTGTGACGGGTACCAGGCAGCGTGATACCCAGGCCCTCCACATTTATAGCATAAATTCCATCTAGCTCTCTGATCCCACCCTGCTGGAGTCAAGTCGGACTTTTTATTCTTGATGGAGAACTTGGTATAGGTCTTGGTTACCAGGTTAGATCCTAATTGTAGATCCTTCCTAGGAGGAAAGCTTCGCTCCCTCTATTTTCCTTTATTGCTTCTGCTTTTCTTGCGATTTGACGGCTTCTAACTACTTGATGACTCTTTAGGGATGTTTACCTCTAATTGGGTTGCTAGTTTGATAAGCTCAATCCACGTAGCGAGAACCTGTTGGTAATTGCTAAGGGCTTGTCGTAGCTTTGGAGTGAGTTTCGCAAAAAGATACTACCAACAATGTTCATCCGTGTACGATGATAGCTTCGCCTCAAGTTCGTCACGGTAGCTGACAAATTAGGCAACCGTTTGATCTTTTCACTGTATGGCCTCATTGTATTGGCGGGCCAGCGTCGAGGTACGAGTGACTGGGTTCTGCAGCCTGTCTCGCAAAAAGGTCTTGTACTCCTCCCACAGAGTCTTGTGTTAGCCGTTAAGTTGTTCTAGTCGACTAAAGGCTCTAGCTGTCTCCCCACTGAGGTATTGCGATGCGTAAAGCACCCTAATTGTATCGTCGATGAATTTTCTAGAGGATAAATGGAAAGTTGTTTCGTAGAGGTGAATATGCTCCCACAAATTATGAAGGGTCTTCCCATCGTACTTCTCTTCTTTAGCCATTCGTAGTTATTTCTTCGAGCTGTTCTTTTTTGCTGACGGCGAACTGTTGTTGGCTTCCTCATTCCTTCGATATTTTCTTGTCGCACTAGCGGTATCTACTGTTAAGTTGTTCAGAGCGTCTACTTTGCCCACTTCCAGGTCAGTGTCAACCTGCTTGCGAAGTAACTTTATCTGCGCTTCCAACTTCTTGACTTCAATCTCACTAAGGAGATGGACTTTCTCTTGTTTCAAATGCTGCTTTCAGTCCTATAGTGTTTTAGATGCAGACGTCATAGTCGCTCCACCCGATAATTCTTCGACTGGATTGATTATCAGGAACGATGATCCACTAGCTGTTATCTTTTGAGATTTTCAATACCCGCTGGACTACCTCTCTTTATAGAACGATCAGAACTGTAAGGATACTATGTAAAGAATACTTCTGGACTTTATAGATAGTGTAGCGGTTCTGGACATTCTTGTAGTTCGCTGGCGCTCTAGCGTATATTCACTATATTATGCTATATGACTCTATATGTAATAGACTACTCGCGGGTCACTGGGTTCCTAATGGTATGTAACTTAGATGGATGGATAGCAGTTTGGATTCTATTGATACTAGAACTGATCGCTGACCTCCGAGTAAGGCTAGCTTGCCATACCTATATACTGCAGGGTAGACTTAGAATGAGGCTCTTCATAACCTGACTCACTTAGCTAAGAAGGCAACTCTTAGATGGTTTACTATTAGCCTGCGCCTCTCTGTTGGATCGCAATATAGGCGTGACTAGTACTATGGCTAATACTACCATAATAGGATTGCTGTATTATTTTGTATAAAAATATATCCAGAGTCTAAACTAGCATATGCAGGAGCAACTTCTGCATCTAAAACCTTAAGATAGGTGATTGCAGAGTATCTATGTTTTTTTGACTCAAAATCGCAATTCATAATGTAGAGACTAGTGCGTTCGATATCCCAAAAGCATTCTCAAACTATAACTTTTATATTTTTATGATAGTTATAGGTCTAGATCATTTCCTTATCCCACTTCTGGTTAGCAGTACAAAATACCCATTACGCTTACTTGCCTCGTTCTCTTTCTACAGAGTATTCATCGCTCCATATATAGAGCCCCCACTCTTCTGGAGAAATATACTGATATCTTAAACACCTAACCAGAGGAAGGCAGGATGATATCCTAATCAGAGGAAGGCAGGATGACCAGTTGATAGTATCTATTGGGGCGGGCAGGCGGGCAGGATTGCGGAATCGGCGGCGGGCTGCTCAGCAGCAGAGTTTGGGCGGGCAGACGGGCATGATCGTGGAACCGATGGCGGGCTGCTGAACAACAGCATTCGAGTAAGCCGGCAGGCGGGATTGCAGAATCTCCATAGTGAGCTGGAGAAATGCAGCTGTTGGAAGGCATAATTTGCCCGCTCGCCTGGTGGGTGGTTGAGACCACAGGTGGAGAAGAGTTGGCGCCTTGGTTGTTGATATGTGGGAGAGGTAGGATGGGGGATTGTACGAGGGGGCAAATCGCCAGAAGATGAAGAGAAGAGCTGCTCTTTCCATGAGTTAATATGTTATTGGGACGCGAGTCATTGGAAGTATATTGACT
>JAJDMY020000319.1:0-49440 GCA_022345705.2 Sabuloglossum arenarium
GAGGTTGGGGAGGTTGGGGGGGGGGGGGATTAAGAATAAGAATATATTTTATGTATTTGAACTCTATATGACATGATGTTAAAATCACGGGGGTGGGGGGGGTCTGATCGTTATTCATTCATAGCATAGTTCCTTCCTCCGAGAGGCACGATGGGAGGGGGGGGGTCTGATCGTTATACATTCATAGTTCCTTCCTCCGAGAGGCACGATTGGGGGGGGGGGGGGTTGGCGATGGTCAGCAGCACAGGGACCTTTGGTTTTTTTCATGATATGGCGATGGGCATTTCTTTTTTAGCTTTGGTTTCTATTAGTGTTACGTTTTGGGTTTCTCTGTAATAAAGCTAGGGTAGTTAATAGATGAGAAATAAGGAGAGATGTATTACTACTATTGTCATTGGCATGGTGGAGATTTTTTTTTTATTTTTTTTTTTAGAGGTGGTTGCAGAAAGGGATAGATAGATAGGGGTGGTTTTGGTGTGTTTGCTTTCTTCATTCTTTCCCTGGTCATGTCCAAATAAGACCGCTACAACAACGACAAGGACAGCACATACGGATGGCGTTGAATCTTTTCCAATGAAATGGTATGTACATACCACCATACTGATTTTCTATCAACTCTACCTATCAAGACCATCCATGAGTACTGACGTATCGAAGCCGCAATAACTTCCAACCATGCCAATTACCCCGATATACCCCTTACTTCCCTACCTCCCTACTCCACCCCACCTCCAGCCTTCCCCCCAACCTCAACCGCCTTCCCCTTCGCATCACCCACAAACTCCTCCGCCTTCCCTCCCACCTCCTCCGCTTTTCCCTTTGCTTCGGATGAGCTCATCCCGATGGTTTGTTTGGTTTTTTGGGTTACGGTTTCTGGATGATTTGCCCCGGAGGGGGGGAGGGGGGGGGGTTAGTGGGTTAGGGTTAGTGGGGCGGAGAGGGGGGGGGATATAGGGAAGAAGAAAGTAAAACTTACCACCGACTTCAATACCCTTGACGGCAGCGTCGGAGACTGTTCGGTCGACTTTCTTGACGCTGTCTTTGACGGCTTCGGTTGCGGTTCGTTGGGTATAGGCAGTGGTGGAGAAGAAGGACCGTGGAACTGTCGCAGCCGAGCGGAGGATGATTCTTGCGGTGAACATTTTTGTTTTGTGTTAATTGTGTGGTTGGGTGGTTGGCTGTTGTTGTGGTGGTGGTTTTTTGGTTTCCGTATAGGGAATTTGGAAGGAGAGATTCCAATTGACTGGATGTGTATGTATCTTCAATTAAGCTCTTTGGAGTGTGAATATTTTTTTTGTAAGGCAAGTTGTAGTTGTTGAAAGAGAGAGAGAGAGAGAGAGAAGGGGGTTTTGTATTCCATGTAGCGACGCGATGATGTCATCACGACGGGATTGCGAAGATCGTCAACAAACATATCCTAGATACGTAGTTAGTTCGATCCAAGGAAAAGCAAGGCAACAAGTTGAAGCTTTGCTGATTTTGGTTAGTTCTTGACGCTTGTCTCAACTTGTATATGCATACATCCGACTATGTATAGTACAGACGACTACTACAGGGAGTGTAAATTCTCACGGCTTGGATTGTCTGGATGGTACGTATGTTGTAGATATGGTGCGTGTGCACAGGCCTATCAAAGAGAGAGAGCAAAAAAAAGATATAGAACCAAAAGCACCTAGAAAAAGTGGACATGTTGATAATGGTCCCCTTTACGCCCGAATGTGTTTGTGTTGAAAACCCAGAGTTGAATCAGAAAAAAACACTTTCCTCCCATCATGAAATCATGAGGAAGGAATACTTTTTGTTGAATCCTCCATCTTTTGGTTGCTGAATATAAGGGAAAAAATAAACCCGAAACGAAAAAGGAGAGGTAAAAATCTGCCTTTCTTGTTCTACTAGACAGGGAGAGGGAAAGAGCTAGCCCATTGAGCAATCTCAGCGCGCAACTTTAGGATTTCAGGTACCTCTCCGGCCGCGACCTTGGCCTTGAAATCCTTCATCCTGTTCGCCTCCTTAGGCAGGTTCGCCTGCACGTCCTTCGCGATGCCAATCAATGCATCGATAAAACCAGCCACGCGCTTGAAGTCATCTTCGCCGAATCCACGCGTCGTCATCGCGGGCGTGCCGATGCGAATACCGCACGGCGTAAGCGCAGATCTGTCACCAGGAATGGAGTTCTTGTTGCAAGCAATGTTGGCCTGTTCGAGGACTGCCTCCACACGAGCACCGTCAAGGTTCTTGGGGCGAAGGTCCAACAACACCATGTGGCTATCGGTGCCATCGGCGACGAGCTTGTAGCCGAGACGCTTGAGCTCGATCTCCAACGCTTTGGCGTTCTTGACGACCAGTTCCTGGTACTGCTTGAATTCTGGAGTGGTGGCTTGCTTTAGAGCAACAGCAAGAGCAGTGATAGTGTGATTGTGTGGTCCGCCCTGGTGGCCTGGGAAAACGGAGAAATTGATGGGGCCTTCGAGGTCATAGAGCGTCTCCTGACCGGTTTTAGCATCGACTTTACGCACACCTTTGCGGAAGAAGATCATGGCACCGCGAGGCCCACGGAGAGACTTATGAGTGGTTGTGGTGACGATATCTGCATGAGGGAAGGGCGATGGGATAGCACCCGCAGCGACAAGGCCTGAGATGTGCGCCATGTCAACGACAAGATACGCACCGCAGGAATCAGCAATTTTGCGCATGCGTGCGTAGTCAATGGTACGGCAGTAAGCTGAAGTGCCGGCAACGAGGACTTTTGGACGGTAAAGCAGGGAATTCTCTTGGAGCTGATCGTAATCTATGATGCCAGTCTCAAGATTGACCCGGTAAGGGAGGGTCTCAAAGTATGTTGATACAGCTGAGATCCTGCGGTTCCAAAAGCAATCAGCAGAGTCCGAACAAAGCGGATAAAATTATGGATTGGTAAATTAGCGTACTTTTTTTGCGGTGTCTGATAACCATGGCTCAAATGTCCGCCGTGAGGAAGGTCCAAGCCCATCAATCGCTCATGCGGCTTCATGATTGCCTGGTAAACCTGCAGATTCGCTGGACTTCCGCTTAGAGTCTGCACATTGACACCCCATTTCTCCGGGTCCAGCCCGAATGCCTTGAGCGCGCGAGACTGGCACGTAAGCTCGATGGTGTCAATGTGCTGGTTTCCACCGTAGTAACGTGCACCTGGATAGCCCTCAGAGTACTTATTTGACATGGACGAGCCAAGTGCATCGAAGACTGCGCGTGAGGTGAAGTTCTCAGAGGCGATGAGAACAATGGATTCGCGTTGACGCTGGATCTCCTTGGCCTGAAATTCTCAAGTATGAGCATTCGAAAATTGAAGATTTCAATCAGAAATAGCATGCACGGTTAAGATGCCACATACTATGATCTCGGCGATTTCTGGGTCGGTTTCCTTCAAGGACTTCTCCAGGAGCTGTGGAGCAATGAGTCAACAGCATCCAATTAATCAATTGAGGTGTAAACCCACATCCTGATGGGACTTCGGCAGAGCGTAGGTAGCCATTCTGATATCTATGTATGTTGCGAGATAGAGGTCCAGGGAACGATGTGAAGAGTCAGAGGTGGGGTGTTTGTAGGAGAAAAAAATCCTGGACGAACTAATTCACCCCCGCTAGTCCACAGCCACGCCGGTCGCGGAGTCTGCTAGGTTCCAGGAGAAAATCATCACTTTCACGGTCTACTTTTTCATTGGCATTGCTGTTCGGTGCATCACATAAAGGCCTTTTGCATTCAATGCTAATGGCTGAGGCAAAGTTTCTCATTGACCAGTATACTCTAGTTACGGTTTTTCACAAACGTCACTCAAGATACGCTAGTAAGAACTCCAAAAACAAACTTAGACGAAGTAAGTTTCGGATGATATGAATAATTAGTAGGCGGTGGTGTCGGAGCCTTTTAAAGAAACAGTTGGCATCAACAGAGTGTAAAAAGGTGGCTATACTTGACTTACCTACAGGAGCAAATGTCTATCCAATCCAGCTGGAAAACGGCTCAAGTGCGATTCACTGAAGCAATCTCCTCGTTCTCCTCAATCTAATTCCATCGCCGTCGTTTGTCCTGCTTTCACGCTCTCAACCAAACCCCTCAGAACCTCCCTCTGCTTCTCGCACTTCTCCTCCAATGCTTTAATCTCCGCTTCTTGTTCATCGATTCCTCTGTCCAGATCGCCCAAGGCTTCCACCGCAGCACGAGCTTTCTGTAGCCGCAACTTGATAGAGCCTGCTTCCGTCGCCAGGTGCTGTGGGTCGAGACTTGGTGGGGCATCTGGAGAGGGAGGTAGCAGCTTTGAGAGGAGCGTGTGCAGAGGCGCAAGGATGTCAAAAGTCTGAGGTGGGGGTAAAGGTGGGCTTTGTGGGTCGGGAGGTGCCGGAGTGCTGATAGATGGCCAGAGAGAGGAGCGAGGCAGCGTCGTGGTGGCATTTGGTGGTGAAAGAGGCATGTTGATATAGCTCTGAGAGAGATGGTCTAGATGGGATAGGCAAGAGGAGAGGGTGGTGGATGAGAAATGTTTGGTTGGGAAGGGCAGGGTTTCCTTATCGAGGATGACATCAAATTTTCGCGAGTTTTGTTTTTGTGTCAAGTGGGATGTGATATTTACTCACCTCCACCCCCCTCAATCTTTTTCAGTTCACCAATTCACCAGTTCAACATCAACCTGCCTATTCTGATCTGGGGTATAGGGGTGTGGACTTTCCACTCAAAATAGCAATTGTATCTTTGATATCTTTCTGTGTTTCACGGTGATTCACGGTAACATTTTTTATCCTTCTCCGGCGGTTCCCGAACTTCAAATAGTCAGTCAACAGCACTCCGAGATCCTCAACAACCCCAATTGCACATCCAGAAAACGCAAACATGGCCAAAGTAGATCACAATGCAGTTCTCAGTAAGCTCCCGTACTCTACGTCCCCCAATTCTTAGTACAGATTCTAATCAACATTCTTCAATGAACCAGTCGTCATCGACGGTTGGGGAATCCCCTCGGAGAGTTCACCTCCGGAGGGCGATGCTATCGCTGCTGCTGAAACCCCTTACATGGATTCTTTTAAAGCCCCGGACTCAAAGACAGCCGAGGGCTATACTGAACTCGAAGCATCTTCCCTTGCTGTTGGCTTGCCCGAGGGTTTGATGGGGAACAGTGAGGTTGGCCACTTGAACATAGGCGCTGGACGAGTGGTTTGGCAAGATGTATGAACTATAATCTGGAGATTCGGCATTGCTCTTCTTAATAGTTTGTGTTGGTGTCTAATCTGAAAGCTCGATGACCGTAGGTGGTTAGGATCGACGTGACCTTAAAAAAAGGGGAGTTGAACAAGGTGGAAAATATTCAGAAGTCTTTCCAAAGTGCCAAAGATGGAAATGGCCGTCTGCACCTCCTTGGTCTTATTTCTGATGGTGGTGTGGTAAGTTTTCTGACCTTCTGTCTCAGTGTCGCCATAATAATGAATTTTGCGCAAAATAGCACTCCAAGAATGAGCACCTTTATGGCCTCCTACAAGTTGCTAAGGAAATTGGTGTCCCGTATGTCTATATCCACTTCTTCGGCGACGGGCGTGATACCGACCCCAAATCCGGCGCGGGTTACATGAAACAGCTCATCGATAAGACAAGGGAGCTTCGTGTTGGCCAAGTCGCGACGGTTGTGGGCAGATACTATGCTATGGATCGTGACAAACGCTGGGACAGGGTTGAAATAGCCCTAAAAGGTCTAGTCAGTGGTGAAGGTGAAGATAGCACAGACCCGGTAAAGACAATCGAGGAGAGATACGAAAAGGGTGAGAACGATGAGTTCTTGAAACCTATCATCATTGGTGGGTCCGAAACAAGAATCAAAGGTATGTACATCATGAAATTCGTGATGGTGGTTTAAGGAATTTTCATTGATGGGCACCCTTGAACAGATGACGACACACTGTTTTTCTTCAACTATCGTTCTGATCGTGTCCGCGAAATTACTCAGCTTCTCGGTGACGTTGACCGCTCCCCAAAACCCAACTTCCCATATCCCAAGAATATCCACATCACGACCATGACCCAATACAAGACTGACTACACTTTCCCCATCGCCTTCGCTCCGCAGCTCATGGGAAATGTCCTAGGGGAGTGGCTCAGCAAACAGGATATAAAGCAGTGCCACGTTGCGGAGACAGAGAAATACGCCCATGTGACGTTTTTTTTCAATGGTGGTGTGGAGAAGCAGTTCCCTGGTGAAGAACGGGAATTGATTCCCTCACCAAAGGTTGCAACCTATGACCTCGAACCAAAGATGAGTTCTGCAGCTGTGGCCGATAAGCTTAGTGAGAGGATTAAGGAGGGTAAGTTTGAGTTCCTCATGAACAACTTTGCGCCTCCGGATATGGTTGGACACACTGGAGTGTATAAGGCCGCAATTGAGGGCGTTGCCGCAACAGATAAAGCTATTGGCCAGGTTTATGAGACCTGTAAGAAGGAGGGATACGTTCTATTTGTCACCGCAGATCATGGGTAAGAAATGCTTCAGAGGTCTTCCTTAAGAATGAGAAACTGATGATATGAATCTTCCCTGGCATAGGAACGCAGAGGAAATGCTTAGCGAAGAAGGTACACCGAAAACTGCACATACCACAAATAAAGTGCCATTTGTCATGGCAAATGCGCCCCAAGGCTGGAAATTGAAGAAGGAAGGTGGCGTTCTGGGAGATGTTGCCCCGACAATTCTCGCTGTTATGGGTGTCGCGCAGCCAAAGGAGATGAGCGGCCACAGCTTGCTCATTAAGGAGTAAACTATATAAATCCATGGACCTAGCAGGCGAGGCTGCTCTAGCTGGCTGAGCTAGCTCATGGAGACTCAGATGGAATCAGGCGCTAGTATTCGGTGAGCAACATGCATAGACGGCTTTGCTTTCTGGAGCAGGAAGCTTACCAGGGACGGAAGGGATTGCTGTTCTCCTTTTCACTCTTATGACTTCTTTTCCTTCTTTACGAAAAACTCCTGCTCCGGTAGCAGTAGAGATAGAGCTTAGAAAGTCAAGAACGCAGTTGGTTCAGACCATAGCCATAACCAAACATTCACAGAACCGAAAGAATTTCCACAAAGGGGGAACCGTGCTGGCTGAGTAAGCAACAAGGGTGCGATAAGATTAGATTAGCCCACAGGTGCTCTTTAGAGCCGCAACACCAAATAAATTTATTTTCGAACAAAGAACGGGCGGGTCGTCAGCTAAGAGCTAAAGATGGCATCGTACGATAGCGATTCTTCTGCTGACGGTGAAGGGGATTATGCAGAAACGAATGTGCTGCTGGGATATGCATCGAAGGATTATACTGAGGATGGGATTAGCCAGTTGGGGGGGTATCCGGTAGGTTGAATATTTTGTTCAAAGATTCTTGTAGCCTCCTCCTTGAGATACCAAGGAAGATGTATCAGTCGCCATCCTCGCAATAGTTTTCTCACCCACCCCACTAACCCGTGCTCCAACCCACAGACATGGCTCGACCCCAGCACTCCTCCATCCGCGCAATACACCCGCTGCAAAACCTGCAACGACCTGATGTCGCTCCTCCTCCAACTAAACGGAGATCTTCCAGACGTATTTCCAGGCCATGAGCGGAGACTATATGTGTTTGCGTGTCGGAGGAAGACGTGTAGACGCAGGGAGGGGAGTGTGAGGGCCTTGAGAGGGGTTAGGGTTACTAGTGGGGTTGGGGTTGGGGTTAGGGAGAAGGGGGTGGGGAAGGAGAAGGAGGAGGTAGAGGAAGGGAAGAGGGGGGAGGAAGGACCAATTCATAATATTGGGGAGAGTTTATTTGGCGGAACGCCCACAACGACAGGAGGAGGACCTACGAATCCATTCTCAACCTCATCACCACCTGCAAACCCCTTCTCCACCACCTCCTCCCCGCTCCCAGTAACCGCCAACCCTTTCTCAACAGCAATATCCGAAGCCAACCTCCCACCCATCTCCTCCCTCGCCGCCAAACCTCCTCAGAACCCCTCTCGTTCAGAAGTGCCACAGCAACAACAACAACAGCAAACATCTACGGACACACTATCGGCATCTTTCGCTTCAAAGCTGAAAATCGGTGTTTCGCCGGCTAAGGAGCAGACACCACCAGAACCCTGGCCAACACAAGACAAATTCCCTCGTGCCTACCCATCCTACCACCTCGACGCCGACTACGAGACTCTTGACACAGCCCTCCCTCCTCTCCCTCAAACTGCCATCCCAACTATCGACTTAGACGACGAAACCCCCAGCAACAGCACCTCCAAAGACATCTACGAATCCCCCCTCGACAAACCCTTCCTCCATTTCTCCACCGTCCTCTCCCAAAACCCCCTCCAAGTCCTGCGCTACGAATTCCGAGGCTCTCCCCTGCTCTACTCCAAAACCGATCCTGTCGGTCGTCTTCTCTATCCTGAGGTCAAGATCCCTAGGTGTGCGAATTGTGGTGCGAAGAGGGTGTTTGAGTTGCAGTTGACCCCGAGGGCGATTGTGGAGTTGGAGGTCGAAGAGGAAGGGTTTGATGGTATGGAGTGGGGGACTGTGGTGTTGGGGGTTTGTGAGAGGGATTGTACGCCGGGGGATAAGGGGAAGGCGGGGTATGTGGAGGAGTGGGCGGGTGTGCAATGGGAGGAGGTGGGTAAGAGGGAGTAGGGAGGGGTTTTTTTTTTTCAAATAATTGATTGCCTAATCTTAATTAGATGAATGGTTTCAACCTCTGAATCTGTTCCCCTCTTCTGTTATACGGGAGAACAGTATAACCTTGCACGGAGTGAAAGATGCTCCGTTATTGTTTCGTTGCGGACATGCATTAGAGCGTTGTGGATTTTTCATGATATATGGAATATGTATGTAGCGCCCAGGGCCCCCTTTCCCTAGCAAAGCCTTTATGAACAAGAAAGTTAAGGAAATTTCAAGTTGTCTATCATATCCCCTTTTAAGCCGGTTGTTCATATGCGCGTCTAATCATCCGTGAAAACTCTGGTGAACAATAGAATTAGCATCCCAGTAAATACAAGTAAGACTTCAACATATGAAAGCAGAGACAACTCACGATCAAACTTGACATTCTCCCTCACCACTGTCCCCTTAGCCTCATTCTCCTTATTCAACGGTACCTTAACCATCGCAACCCCTCCCTCCTCCAAAATCTCCCACCCACAAACCTCCCTAACAAACTTCTCAAACTCGCTTCCGTGCAGACTCAACCACCCCTCCAACACCGACCTCTCAATCTCCCTAATCGCCTGACTAACCGTCACCATAATCCTTACTCGCATCAGCTCCTCGAACCCGCTGACATCCGCCACGAGATCAGCGTAGAGGTCATCGCTGTCGAGGGTTTGCCAGAAGGCGCTGTATTGCGCTGCAGCAAGGTGGTTGGAGAGGGTGTTGAGTTTTTGGACGGCTTCGCTGAGGGGTGCGTCGCCCGCTGCGGGGTTGGAGGATGAGCTGGCGGCAGGCGTGAGGATGTGTGGGGGGAGGAGATGTAGGCAGAGAAAGAAATCTGGGGCGGGAAAGACGGTGAGGGCTTTGACAAGGATATTCGTGATAGTTTCATCGCGTGTAAGATGCGGGTTAAATTGATACCTTCAGCCGTGTTAAGAAAAAAGCCAAGTCAGCAAACTTCCCAACACCCATACAAGACAATGCAAAAAATAGAGGATCCAAGGTTTTCATTTCTTTCTAGTCAGATAGAGCTAATAAATTTCGCTTCAGAGGCCTAGGGAATGATTCAAGTTCCATCAAGGCTCGTCAGGTAATAGGAAACGTTTTTGGTAATAAAACGATCATCATTCTAGTAAAAGCCTTAAGATCCCCAGAGATGAAAAAATGCACACATAAGAGCCTTTCTGGCTGAAAAGATCTTTCGGAGCATGTGGAAGGAGAAAACTCACAACTTCAACAGCGCCAGATTCGCATAACAATCATATGTGCGATCCTCGCATTGCTGGTTCACATAATCCTGAAACACTGTCGTGGTTTCCGGATTGTATCTGTCGAGCCCGTTGAGGATGTTCTCGATGTACTCTGGCCGGTCTGGTGCGTAGTCGAAGGGTATGCCCATTGCGAATAGATTGACGCTTGGGGTGAGATGTGGTTGGAGGTTGAAGGTGGAGGTTTGAGGTGGAGGTTTGAGGTTCGGGAAATTCCTTGAGGCTCACGAGCGTAGGGCTAGACCTAAAAGGATAATTTGGTTCGCCCAATCACATGTCGACGAAATAGGAAATATGGTTTCTTTTGTGGTTACCTCGGAGATAGCTTACAACAACAATGAAACGAATCAAGACCTATTATCAAGAGTCTATGTTCATTTCCACTGGTTTCAAAGACCGTCTTCGAAGTTGTTAGGAGGGCTCTAGCAATTTGACCTTCTATCATTTTCAATAGCAATCCTACGGGACCCCTTCTGGTGAACGTAAAAATAGATCAACTCTGCAACAAATCGCCGCTCCCGAGTGAACGATATCATTTCATCATCACTTTATGTTCCAGAAATACGCTCTTACAGTTTGCTGTGTCTCAGGTGGCATAGTAGCAAGAATCTGGTTCGCATCTACCCCAGCCATTGCGAGGAGCTGTTTCGCTGATGCTACGACCCTCTCAAGATTATGCCCCTGCAACGTCTCCGCTTCCAGCGCCTGTGCAATATGAGTAAACATCTTTGGTGCCTGCGATATCACCATGGGGTTTTGCCTCCAATTTAAAGTCAGTCTTGGAACCTGGGAGAGATATTTCTGTAAATAGACTTACTGTTCAATTAACTGAGTGAGGAAAGAATACGCGTAAGGAGCAGCCTCGTCGTCATTGACAACAGGTAATGTATCAAGCCAGTGTTGAACGACGTCTGGTACATTCGCAACCTTGCTGGAGTTGAAATGTAGGATCTTCGCTATCGATGCGCACGCATTCTCAGTAGCGAATACATGGTCATCCTGCCTAGCTTGCGCGTGGTGTGTCACGCCAAATAGTGCTGGAATTGCAGCGGCAACAAATTCAGACCAAGCCGGGCCACCCTTATGAGCTGCAACTCCGACTCCATAAGCGGCGGCTTGACGGTTTGCCGGAGTATCATCCCTCATGCCATGGAATAAAGGCTGGATAATATGGCTACTATAGTTCCAGCTTTGCTCGCCACAAAATTCAAGTACATCGTCCATGATGCAAAGAGCCCATTGCCGTTGAGTTGGATCGGCACTTGTGATGAAGACGTCGTAGAAGCTGAGGAGTCGTTCCCAGTGAGGCAAGAAGGTTTGACCCTGGTTCTTGAAGATAGTGTGGAAAGCCTTGTTCATGTCAGACAAGAGGGAGTGGTCATCCTCAATCGCAAACATGGTCTCTTCGGATTCTTCCTCCCCTTCTTCTGTCTCTGTCTTATCCTCCAAACGACCCTTTACGCGGGTTTGATAGTCTTCCAGAGCAGATTTTGCAGATTCAATGAAGGCAGCCATATTGTTCCCAGTGAGGCATCCCTTTCCGAGAATCTCTACTGATTCGTAGAAGCACTGATACATTTCTGCCAAGGTATCCACAGCCGGTTCTGCACCCAAAACTTCGAGTATTTTCTCAATGGTCTTCTCCCAGAGTCCGGCCAATTGGGGTGATCTATCTCCGCGCGCTTTCCGGTATGAGTTCAAAAGCTGCGGTACGCATTTCGCAGAGGCAACTCGAACTGGATCGTGGAAGAAAAAGGCCAATCCGGGCAGGGCGACCTTGTCCATAATCTCAAGTACATACGGCTCAAAGGCCGCTTCTAAAACCTGGGCGTACACAACAAGCAATTCGATGGCCATATGCTTGTCGTCTAAAGTGGTAGTCTTGATGCCAATCACTTTTCCTTTTAATGGTACGAGCTCCCACCCTTCCTCTTGCTCAACTTGCGCAACCTGTTCTTCATCTTCTAGGAGTTGAATGTCTGCCTTTGCACTGGCGAGCTCAAGCAAAGGCGGCATGACGCCTGGAAGATAAGGCAAGAAATCCGGTCCCATGACTCTAGCCATTCTACCCCAGCAGTGCATGAGATATTGCGATTGGGGGTCGTCGGGGTCAGTAATACCCTCTGGTATGAATTAGCACTGGCTACCCCTGGCAAAGGGTTTATACATACGTTGCACACCTCCCAAGAGCTGAACCAACTCTAAAGCATCTCGCCCCAGCTTCTCCTTTCCAACTGCTAAGGCTACGATCGTCAGTTAACGGATGTGCTGAAATGTGGGACAAATATTCACCAATTAGTGTTGCGCACTCCATAGCTTTTGCCCTCAGCAACCTGAATTCCTTGGATTGCTCTTGTCTCAAAACGCTGAATAGTAAAGGCATTAGGGTGTCGTAATAGCGCCCAAAAGCTGCCTCTGCTGAATCAGCAATCGTAGCGATGGTTGAAAGAGCCTGCTCTTGCACAAATCGCTTTGGGCTTTGCAATAGCACAAGCAAGTGGTTTAAAAGCTCGTCAAGATATGGTTCAAGAGTGCACTTCTCAGCTTCTTCACAAAAGTTAACAAGAGCAGCCGCAGCATGTGACTGGACCCTAGGTTCTGCTGATTCCAGAACCGGAATAATATTCGAAAGCACAACTTGGTGATATTTTTCCTGCATCGTCCCAGCGAAATCTGTGCTCATCTGGCCTAGAGCATTGCACCCAGCCCATCTAACCCGAGGATGTGGATCACGAAGAGCAGGTACAACTAGATCGAGGACTTTGTCAAGCTCCCCAACCATGAGATCTCTGCATCCTTCAGAAATCGCAGAAATCGCCATTAGTGCTGCGTGTCGATCTCTCCAGGCTGAGGAAGTCATCATGCGTGGGAGCCAGTTAAACGTCGGGGCCAGGATAGTTTGGCCACCAAGCTTATTCGCCAGACGGTCCATACATTGCTCTCCAGCAACATGATTTTGATCACTCTCATCGATGTCATTCTAATAGAATGTCAGCTGCTATAAACAATGCACTATCGGGCTCCCCACTTCCACTTACATCGTCAGAGTCGTTCCAGTCTGCAGCGTCATCGTCATCCATCCCGATATCCGTCATCAAACTCAAACATTGAGTGACCATCTCCGTGGTATACGATGCATCTTTCCGGCACATTTGAGGCGCATTGTCTGCGAATGTTGCCATCAATTCCAAGGCATTCTGCCGGGCCTGATCCGAGAGCTCCTTGTCCTGAACAACGGTGATACTGAAAGTGACAAGATTGTGGAAAAGATGGCGGAACATTTTCGGTGCAACTTCCGCGAGATCAATTAGGGCGATCAATGCTTTGGTGAGTTGATCAGAGTCTTGCGCTTCCTTAATCGGGGGCAAGATGCTAAGGATCTCAGGAATCAGGGCATAGAACTTCTGCTGATCTTTCTTCGTGATAGATCTAAAAAAGGACGCAAAAGCCTCCATGGCCGCCAGTCGTACCTTACCCCGTAAGTTAGTCAAAAACTCTCATGTCGACAGCATCGCCAACGTACCAAAACATCATCATCCTTAAACCCCCTTGTGAACGCTGTGAGTACTGTATCCCCATGCTGCTTCTCAATGATGCCTGGTGTGGTCGCAAAAATCCTAAATGCCCCTTCTCTCTGGCCGGAATCTGCCGATTGGCTGGTCTGGAATAACACACCAAGCAGCTCAGGCCATTGCTCGTCTGTTTATTGAAGTGGTCTATCAGCTTGCTTCTTTGATCGCCAATTTTTGTATATGCGAAAGGCACCTACTATAATCCGCGTATTGTCTTGCGACCTCAGCAACCGCATCGCCAATCTTATTCCTCACATGAGGCAATGCCTCTCGAGTCAAGCACTCGAGAAGCTTCTGCCGAATCGCAACCTTCTGAGCTTGTTGCAGCGTCACAAACAGTTCCTTCGTTTCCCCAGTAGATTGATCCTTGCGTGTCTTTGTAGACATTTTTCGGAAGAGAACGGCTGCAAAAGATCGCGTCTAAGAGTTGTATTAGCACATGCAAACATTTAGCTGGCGGGTCAGAAATGCAAGTAGGCCTATTTACCCCAGGTTCCTCAGAGGCCTGTATCTGCTCTACCAAGCCCATTAATAACACGTCAGGTCGAGCCTGAACCCAGTCAATGTTCAGCTGCTCCTCCGCTCGAGAACGAACTTCGTTATTGCTCATAGCCAGAGCTCGAAGA
This sequence comes from Sabuloglossum arenarium, assembly GCA_022345705.2. Lineage (NCBI taxonomy): Eukaryota > Fungi > Ascomycota > Geoglossomycetes > Geoglossales > Geoglossaceae > Sabuloglossum > Sabuloglossum arenarium. The sequence continues at coordinate 14,127 of JAJDMY020000319.1, forward strand.
AGTTGTGCTAAGGCCGTGTGGACCTCCGCTGGTAAGAGAGACATCTTGCAGGATAGCGCACGGTGAGGTGAGATGTAGAAGGAAATCCCAAATCGCTGTCGCGACAACACAAGTGAACACGCGAAGCTAATCGCTTGTATGTCGCGGCCCAAACCACGAGCGCTCAAAAAATTACCCGGGCGAGGGGACTAAAGCACTTAGGGATTCCCTCCTTCAATGGGTTCGTACTGGGTACGAGCTATGAATGCGGAAGGGATGCCGACCTGAGCTTTACAAGTGGGGTGCTGGTGGGCGGTGGGATGGGCGAAGGAAACAAAATTTCTATACTGAGTATGTCTCATCACGTGAAAGCTGATGAGGCTCGGCTCATGACCAGCCTTGTTGACAACAGAAATGAAATTTGCTATCCTCAACCAGGGATGAACTAGTTATTACTACTAGATCCGTAGCGGATAGGATAGCCAGTTTCGGTTCCCTTAGGGCACAGAAATTATTGTAACTGATCACTTGACCAAGTTTTGGCGTCACCACGACCAATCTTATTAAAATAGTGAGATCTAGAAATACACGAAGTCTGGAAAATGTAGACAGTCAAGGAAAAACGGCTAACTTAAAGAATTCTGAGAGACTTTGCAAAGTGTACTCGGGGGAACCCAGGAGCATCTTGATAAAAAACAACAATCTAGTAATTCCTTCAACCAGGTAATAGGGGGTCCTAGGCAACTCCCTAAAATATTCAACGGTGAGCCCGGCTCAGAGCAAAAACGCCTACAATGACCACTGCTAGTGTAACAATAGCGCCAGGTAATAGGAGTTCATTTGGCACACCCGGAACAAGCTCTTCTTGTTTCGCTTGAACTGGTGGCGCAGCACTTCGTACCCTCTTGAGGGGTTCCTCATCTCCATCTTCACTATCCTCAGAGGCCAGTTTCCTTCGGTCTCTTAGGGTCGGTAAAGAAGGACTCAGTGGCTTGGACAGAGCCGGCTGAGGTTCCAAAGTAACCGAAATCGGAGGCTTCTCTGGGTCGTGAACGAAAAGGTCCACCTTTTCCCGACCACCATGCCGAGCTAGTGTTATAGCATCTAAAAGATCCCTATCAGTTGTGATAGAAACAGTATCGCCTTCATCATCTAGGTAGCTCAGAGCATAACCAGACTTTCCGAGTTTGCCATCAACAAAAGTAGCTTCTCCACCGACAGCTTCAATCTCACCACCTAGCTTCTCAGTTACATTCGCAATCATTGTAGCAAGCCCGGAAAACGGTAAAACCTGTAACCGATGTACTCGTCCGCTCGGTGCCTTGAACTTGAATGGAAACGGAATGTCCTCTGGTGGCGATGAGGAATGGCCCGCAATACCAGAGTGTGGGGGTGAGTCTCCACGGTGAGACGCTGATTCGTGAGGTAGCACACTGCTGTCAATCCTGTCAAGGGGGTTGCGTGTAAGGTCAGGTGACATAGAGGAACGAAGAGGTGTGTGAGGATGATGACTGCCCCCTTCTCCAGACATCACGGATTCAGTCTCATTCTCGAGAGACAGCCAGAATTTGTTCCATGCAGGGCCTTCACTATCGCCAGAGGACATGGTATTCACCTGTTGCGAATGAGCACTTGCTAATCAGCATCTCACGGGAAGCTAGCACAAACTTGTTCTAACGTAGCATAGGTTAGTTTAAGCACATCAACCATTCCAACTATTTCGCCTGTCTCGTTCATGACTGGTAGATTTAGGTAGTGGCCATCTTTTACCAATCAGCATGCTTTCAGTCAAGTTCGAGCACAAACATACCATGCATCTTCCTCAGAGCAGCCTGAATGCTCATGCCCATTGGTGCAAAATCCGGATGGGGGGTCATCACCCTTACAACGCTGCAAGTTGCTGGATCCAATCCAGGAGCAATGACACGTAGAACGACATCTTTGCTCGTGAATATACCGGTGATGGAACCTTGATCCTGGACAAGAACCGCAGTCGTGTGATTCTCCTTCATTAAGGCCGCTGCCTCTTTCACTGTTGTCCGTACAGATACAGTAGTAGGAGGAAGGCCAGTCAGGACAGATTCTAAAGTAGGTCCGGACATTTTCTGCCTCAAGGCTTCAACATACTGAATGATCTGCTGAGGTTGGGTGGACCCTAATTCTGATTGGACACCCTCTAACGCGTCATAAAGCTTCCGTGAAGAGCTGTAAGCGCGTTCTAACTTCTCCATGGCATCGTAAAAGCATTTTGTGATGTCCAATATTCCAGAAATATCCTGGTTCTCATCCATCACAGGCAAATGCCTGAACCCTTTAGTGACCATCAAATTCAACGCATCTGTTGCACTTGTGTCTGTCCTTGCGCATAGGGGATTCTTTGTCATAATCTCTGCGATTGTAACGTCTCTGGCTTTGATTCCAGCACCCACAACACGGAAGGCCAGATCCTTAGCAGTGAAGATACCGGAAATGCGATCGTCATCATCGGTAACAAGCACGCAATCCTCCCGCTTCGCAGCCATCAATTGAGCTGCTTCTGCAACGGTTGTATTTGGCTTGATTTGAAGTGCCTGACTGGGTCTAAGTGCGAGGACTGTGCCTGGAGGAGCTTTTCGGGTCTGTCGAGCACGCGCCGCCGTATGCTTCTTCTTACTCAGATCAGATTCGATCTTTTTCCTGATTGCCTATGCCCTAACCGTCAGATTTATGGCCAGTTAAATGCAACTGCACCAGAGAAATGTAATAACATAGGGAAGTCTAACCTCATCACGCTTCGACTGCTTCTGCCGGCTGGCACTGAGGGTAGATCCACCAGCTTCACTGTGCAAACTCGAGCTCCCATGAGTCTCAGACGCAGGCCGAGGGATGCCAGAGGGGCTGTTATTGAAGGCCGGAATTTGTCCTCTTCCTTGGCCCCGACCTGGTGTACTTCTGAATGTCCCAGTTGCAGACATGATAAATATAGCGAATCCTAGGTGAATCGGCGAGGTTCAGAGATAGGATTTGTGACACTTCAGAACTGTGTTTTCGGACTCGGTGTTGAGGTTGAAGGAAACGAGGATTTGGGAAAGTCAACACGGCGAAGTCCTCGGCTCGTCTTCCGGTTTCCTGGTCGATGAACCAAAGAACTAAAATCATAAACTTCAATTCACGTTTTCCAGATGGATTTCTTGCAGGTTTAAGATTCCACGCAATTCATGGACAGTCAAAGCTCAAATTGATTGCAGGGTTATTGATTCCAGTCATGTGACATGATTAGGGCTAACCCAACCCACAACTTGGCGAAACGTCACAAGTTTTCGCGAGGCGAAACGACCAAAGGTGTTAAATCAGCTTCAACTCCACCAAACAAGATTTATCCGACTGATTAGGGTAGCGAATCCCTCATAATCAGCAATCATGGTCAAGAAACGAGCCTCCAAGTATGAATTAACGCGTCTGTGTTCATACCGAAGTTTAGCTAATGGGAGGTCCTTAGCGGTCGTAATAAGAAAGGTCGCGGCCACGTCAAGCCGATTCGATGCTCCAACTGCTCGAGATGCACACCCAAGGATAAGGCAATCAAGAGATTTACTATCCGCAACATGGTTGAATCTGCTGCTATTCGTACGTCGTAGCCTTTGTGGCGATAATGTTGCGAGAAGCATCAAACATGCCGCGAGGTTATAGGCTGCTAACGCTAGGTACCAAACGTGCAGGTGATATTTCTGATGCCTCAGTATTCCCAGAATATACCGTCCCAAAGATGTACCTGAAGCTTCAGTACTGCGTCTCATGCGCTATCCACGGGAAGATTGTCCGGTATGACTCTCCAAAGACCCACAAATCAAGACTCTATAACAACCCCCTCGACGACTATCTCCCAACTCTCCGAAGACTACCATAGCTTACTCGTTTTCCTAAATACAGTGTCCGCTCCCGAGAAGGCCGCCGCAACCGTGCTCCCCCACCAAGAGTCCGATACAACAAAGACGGCAAGAAACTCAACCCCAACCAGGCCGCGGCAAAGACCCCAACCGCATAAACACATCGCAATAATTTCGCTGTTGTCGAGCTGGATGATGTTCAGGATCTGGGAAAGGGAGCAAATACTAGGCATATGGCTTTCAGCGACAGCGACATGAGGAATGTCATTATCGGGGTCCATGATGTTTTTGCAATCTGAGAGTCTCACATAGGGACTAGAGGGCAGCAAGGGATTCTAGTCCTAATGTGACCTCTCCTTTTTTGCCTTGTACACAGATCTCAAAAGGGGAATTGCGGTTTCTATATTCTCGCTTGCTGTTTGTTGGTTCAAAATCTGGAGTCCGGGTCTATTCTGAATCCACTGACAATGCAACCATGCACGGCGACGACCTATTACTAACTACTGCTCTGAAATCGAGACCATCCGTTCAGATCACCCCCGGCCGGTAGCCCGAATATGAAACCCCCTTGCCGAGTTTCGGTTCTACGCGAAAACCTCTTCCTCCATCTCACTTCACATCACATCCCCAATCCCAAAAAATCCTCCCCGCCATCAAACCAACAGTTAGAAGCCAGCCTCCCTCCAAACAACCGCAGTCGTTCACGCCATAATCGGGATCCTCCACAGTCAAAACCCACCCACCCAATCTCCCCTAACCCATCCCTTTCAATTGGACAAAAAAGAAACTAACCACCCGGCCACCCTTCCCCCAAAAATATACAGATCAAAGTCATCCAAACATTCCCCGAACCCGCCCTACAGCGTCTTCCCCGTCAATTCCTCCGAATAGCAAAAGCGGGCTGGTGTCAAGGGAGTGTGAGGCTCGCAGTTGCTGGAACACAACCCCCCCTCCCCCCAAGGATTGTTGCAGCCACACACACGAGAGAATTTCTCCTTTTATGAATTATTAATTACCCGTTGTTGATGTTCTAGCCAAGGAGGTATGCGCGATGAAATAAGAAACTGAAAATAGAAAAATAGTATTTGCTTTGCTAGTTAGATCGGATGAACATGACTAGCAGTTGACTGGCTAGCGTTTGTTCTGGCCCGGATCTTAGAATACCCCTTTAATATCCAAAGGCATTTCATACTGACACCCCCCCCCACCCGAACTACCATCCCGCAATGCATTCATATCCAATATCCAAAATATCCAAATCAATTTCATCTCTCGATAGATCGGCCGCCGCTGCTTTGGCACGATGTGATTCTAGATTCTAGATGTATGATTGAGTCAGCAGAAAAATAAATCGTGAAGAGATGCGTTATCAAATGTATTTGCCTTTTGATCATTGCTCATTCTGACCAACGCCTGATATAGAACCATCTGGTTCTCCTTCCGGTTCACCCCCGATATCATCTTCTTCCATCCCCTCGTATACTGCTTCTTCTCCCGCCCCCTCGTATGCTGTTTCTTCTCCCGTCTCATCTCCGCCCAATTCCATCTCGGTTCGTAGACGATCGAATTCCAACGACAAGCCTTTATTCATCACGACAGATGACATGAATTTAAGGTAGCCAGCCCTTAGCACATTCGATATTTGATCCGTAGCCTCCTCCAGGGCTCGAGAGAATTCTACGACCATGAAGTTCTGGGCTGTAACCAAAGCATCTGTCATTGCAGTTACTTTTTCCTCGGCAACCCTCAACTTCTTCTCAGCCATCCTTCTCCCCTCTCTGGCAGCGGCGAGCTGGGCATTTAATGCTCGATCACTAGTAGAACCGACGCCACTAAACTTTTTAAACTTGGGCCCCTCTTGATAGTCTTCGGCAATCCCTGGTCGTTTCTTGGAAATGATGGTGTTGGCATCAGTCGACTTTGGCTTGTTATTGGTAGAGGGATGACGAGTTGGTTTACGTCTCGATTCGAGAATGATAGAAGATCTGTTTTGAAGCATATATTCGTTGGTGGTCGCCGTATTCGGTTCCATACTGGACTTGCATATCGCCAGAACTGGATGATATCCAATTCCTGGCGGTGATTTCTTCGAACCTGATGAGACTGTTCCCCTCATGGCTACTTGGCCAATCGCTCCCTTGTCACCAATCAGTCTGAGCCCCTTATGTATTGTGCTGTAATACAGCTTGCCCTCATACATGATCTTATGTGCCGGCCCCCTAGGAGTCCTCAAACCACGAATCCCACCCTGGAGATCAAAGTCTGATACCCAGTGGGCTGTAAGTTGATAGTTGGGAAGACATTTTTTCATGAGTTCCCTTATCGGTTCGAATACTGTGGAGCCCGGGGGTTGGCTCAGGAGTGGCGGTTCGCGGGCCCCGCGAACCATTCTGCGTGGTCTTGGCCATACAGTACGACAGTAAACCGCTTTTGCTCGCGCGTGCCTCACCCAGCCGGCGCCGCCTTAAATGGTGAGCTGGGTGATGCTCACCCTGAGCTCGCATCCCACCACTTTACCAGGCCTGGCTTGGGACTCTGGAAGCAGCAGTGGTGTAGGATTGGGCTATTATAAATTATCTTACAGCTTACAGTAGATTCCCCATTTTCCCTCCCAGTTTCTCCGCCCTATTCCTCTCTCTGCATCTAGCGGGTCTTGCATGTAGAGCCGGATCAATGTATTCAGGCCTATAGTTGCATTTTCTAGAATACTTTTAAGCATTAGGCTTGATAGGACCTGAAATTCTCTGCTTAGCGCTGCCATGGGGGCACCATCCTGTGGTTTCAGCATCGCGAAGGGTCTCGGTATCGCAAATAGTCTCAAAAGAAGTCCCTATGAAGAGCGTAAGGCGTGACATGTAAATTCTCTGAGATAGCCCCTACGTGTACTGTAATAGCAGCATGGCCAGAGACTTACCCTTGGCTTGAGTAATTTGTGCGCCACGAGTAGTCAAAGTCGCTAAGTCGGTGGGGATAGAGATGAAGCCTAGAGAGAGCAAATCGCAAAAGTTGCAGCGGCGAAGCGGATAAAGCGGGATTCCGTTGTCAATCTGCAACAAGCTTGAGAATGGGAGGAGGCCCTTTACAAGTCCCCTGACGGAAGTCTAGTGGCTAGTATGATCACAATACGACGGAAATACAGACATTAGATAGGATGGGGGAAAAGAACGGGGATGGTACCGATAATTATATCTTTACGCACGAAATTAGAATTTTGGGCTGTTCATCATCCCCGCAGGCCGATACACTCTTCCCGGCTTCCCTGCACACTGGTAGAACTCCGCCACCATCTCACTCGTTGAACTGGGACCCCACTTCCACGGTACCGCGAGCTGCGTGCCATCATCCATCATCACCATATCCGAATGCATCCTGGTCTCTTCCTGTTGTAGGCCTGAACCGCGCGAGGAAACAGAGACAGAATCGCAAGCGTCAACCGTAGTTGGAAAGGCCGCAAGAACCGGCTTAGAGCTTTGATGGTGCAGGGCTGGGTCTGCGTTGCCTTCTACCACTGCCGCCTGCTCGTGCCCACCGAAATGGCTGCTGCGGATAGCACCCAGTCCAGTAGATTCCCCGTCCTGCCTTTCGGCTTCTCCGCCGAGACTCCCCCTCCCTGCCGTGTCCGCATGCGAAAGGCCTCTCCTATAGAGCTGGATGAGCGTATTTAGGTCTATAAGTACACCCATTGGAATACCCTGTAGTAGTGGGTTCGAGAGGACCTGAAAGGCTCTACGTAGCGCCGCTGTAGGGGCACCATACCACGGTTTTGGCATCGCGAATGGTCCTGGCCCAGGCTCGAAAGGCGGCTGACCTAGCTTTGAAAAGTAGTCGTGAAGGGTATAGCGAGCGTAGAGGCCGTTATATGTGCCCTCTGGGATGACCCCTGCGTTGAGCTGGTGGACAAAATAATCCTCTGCCGTAGGACAGGTGCGGCCAGATACCTGTCCTGTAGCTTGTGCAATCTGTGTGCGTCGCTCGTAGTCATCTTGCTCAAATTTGATGAAGAACACTAAGTCGGTGGGGATGAAGACGAAGCCTGGAAAGAGGATATCGTCAAAGTTACGGTGGCAAAGCGGGCAGAGCGGGATTCCGTTGTCAATGTGCGACAGGCTTGAGAACGGGAAGAGGCCCTGTACGACCAGTTCCTTGAACTGCAGTTAGGAGTCTAGTAGTTAGCATGATTATAATAGGACAGAAATACAGACTCCAGGGTAGGACGGGGGAAAAGAATGGGGATGGTACTTACCGCCTTATCCTTCTGTGAAATTACATGACATATATCAGTTTTTCCCCACAGTGCCAACAACATTCGGCGTCATCAAGGTGGGCAATTTATTCTTTGTCGCCTGGGAGAAGGCGCTTGCCGAGCTGTGCAGTGACATATATCGCGAGTAGATCAAGTCCCGCTTCCGTGGGCTTGATTGGGCACTTTGTCTACGTTTAGGAGTTACGGGAGGAAGACTCTCAGAGCAGTTGGACATTCTGGTTCAATGGATGTGGGAGTTGCTGATGGCTGCTAGTGATCACCCTGTTGAGTCACTAAGATATCGTAGTGGATATGAGCCGAGTGGATGGGCGAGATGATGCAACAAAGTAAAAGATTGAAAGAAAAAGAAAATGTTGAATTGACTGACATTGCCGACTTTAGTAATATCTCGTCGGTTCTGATATTCACATGTAAAGGGGTTGATCAGTCGGTGGACGTGAACCCTAAATGATTCTCAATCAGGCTCACATGGAATAGTCTATCTATCACATATTCACTCAATGGGTGGTAACTGATAATTTTCACTCTATAGCACATAAAGGGGTTAGTTGTGATAACTAAATGTTGGCAAAAGACCCAAATTCAAGATCTGACAAGGACACACTGAGATCCACCCCGCCAGACCGGGTTCAACTACGCCCGAGCTTTGGGGTCACCTTCTGGTCAATTTCACACTCGTTTGACCCCCCAAATATTAGACATTTATCTACAATATCACTGTAGATACTTTCAAAATTCCTTTAGACGTATATACATGGACCAATACTGACGATGTCATACATACATGCAGCGCTGATGAACTGCCGCCGGAATGGTGAATCCGGTCGACAGTCTCGTCGCTGGGCTGATCACGCTGATTTATCTGGGAAGTGCGGTGCACTACATAAAATTGAGGGACGTGTCGACGGCACGATAGTTGGGTCACTTCAAGCGTATGCTTCGTTCTTCTAAAAACCGAAGAGAGGGTTCCGTTGGAACATTGTATGTATGTATGTATATACATACATACATACATACATACATACATACAAGAGCATACTTTAATCTAGAAGCAGACTGACGTTGGTGGTATCCTTTATTACGTTTGACTAACTAATTCTTCTACGTGTACAATAGAAAAGAAACAAACAAACAACCAAGGATCTAAATGTACAGGGCATGAAGCGTCGCTGTCATAAATTCATCGAGGGAATCCAAAATAAATAGGCCCAGGGAGATGAAGGATGGGAACGCTATTCATTATTGACAACGGAAAAAAAAACTCCATATTCCTGTACCAGAAGATATCGCTGCCTCGAAAGGAAACTAAAATGGATCAATGAGAAGAATAAGAGATCGACTATGTTATAGCTACTTCAAATGAACACTTTTGATACGGAAGTAGGAACTAAAAGGAATGCATGCGTCATAAACCATGAACAGTATTAATTCAACTGCCTAGAAAGCTCCTCTGATCTTCGCATAAAGCTCCGTGTCAAGGAAATTATAGTCATGGTCGAACGAGCAAAATGGATGCTGCCGTAACAGTGTGTCCGCGGTCGGTCTGTCCGACGGATCGCTGCAAGTGAAGCTTAATAAGTTCCGAATACCTTAATGTGTTTGAGTCTCAGGGCCACTTACATTGTGTGACAATCCGCTAGAAACCCAACCGCTTCGGGTGTGATGGTGGCTTGAACATCCTCTGGAATCGGCGGCGCCTGATTTAAACTCCCGAGCTTATAAATGGCACCAATAGCCTCTTCCTTGGACCAAGGTCGTCTCCCCGCAAACATTTCCAAAACTACGCATCCTAGCGACCAAATATCGACTTTGGCGCTGTACCCTTGGCCCTGCGAACGAATGACCTCTGGTGCCATCCAGAACACGGAACCTTGCATAGAATTCGTTACATCGTTTCCGTAGATATTGTCCGTCTTCTTCGATATACCAAAGTCGGAAATCTTGCAAGTACCATCTAGGTCAAGGAGGATATTGTCAGCCTTTAGATCGCGATGCAAGATCCCTTCACGGTGGAGGTAAGCTAGTCCGTCCAGAGTCTGACGAGTCAAAGATCGGACAACGCTCTCTTCGAACTTTCCATGTTTTCTCAGACAACTGCCTACAGAGCCACCAGAGATATATTCAAGAAAGATGCTGATTGAATATTCTTTCCGCTCACAGCCAAGATATTGCACAATGTTAACATGGTCTAGATGCTGCATCGTGTCAATTTCTTGGTCTAGGGCAGCGACCATCTCCCTTATTCGGTCTTTATCTGCTCCAGCTGCTGCGCGATTTACTTCCACCTGCTTTACGGCCAGAAAGTCTCCAGTAGTGGCGTTCATTCCGAGGTAGACACGGCCATAGGTTCCCTTGCCGATAAGCTGACCTTTGAACCACTTGAAAGTTGCTATAGTAATGTTAATATAACATAACATTCTATTTTTAGAAAAGGCAGTAACAATATACCTTGTCGTTTGGGAACATTTTCCTTCGGGGCACTTTCAATGGTTCCCAGGTGACTTCCTCTAGGGGCCTTGATTTGCACGATGTGGGCGCCAAACATCTTGGTACTCTTGCGGCGTACAATATCTACAGACTTGTCCCTTGCGTCTGGTGCAGTGTATCTCTTCCTATTGGCTTCATGAGCACCTTTTGCAACTTCGCGAATAGACTTCATACGACCAATCCCCGAAGAGCGGCCGAGCTTTCGTTGTGCAATGGGTCTTTTAAGTGTAGATTCATCGGAGCCGAGAGTGTCAGAATCGTCCATTTTCAGCGGCACGGCGGAGGGATTGGCCTTTTCTGACTGTGGAAATGAAGCCGCGTCAATCGAATTTTTTTCAACAGCCGAGATAGGAGAGGAAGGCAATGACCCAGAATGTGCTTCGTCCTCCACAGGTATCGGCTGGTCAAGATCAACATTAGGGAAGAAGTCGTCGAGGTGATTGAGGAGCGCTTCCGCAGGCGGCCGATTCGCCCATACATCTTCTCTGGCAAATGACTCTCGCCGTAAGAGCTTGGTCATGTCTTCCGGAGACTGAGCGGACCATGTAGAAGAACCTGCAGATGCAGGCACATACGACTCTATTGGATACCTGGTTTTGCCACGATCGTCATCGTCATCATTATCGTACATTGGAGTGGGCATTGAAGGTGCCGTTGAAGCGCTAACATTGGGTGATTTGAAAGTCACTGATAGACCCTTTCTAGAGCGCGACCGCGTATTAACGGTTAGAGTTGGTCTTCCGGTCTTGCCGTCGGAGTCATTTGTCCGCTCATCTCCGGAAGCGGATTCGCGAGCGATGGGTGGCGGTTTCACATTCCTCAGAAGCGGGGCGGCAAACAGTCCATCCTCTGAATCCTCATCTGATTGTTGCTGAGGAACGGCAGGCGACTTCGCGAAGGTAACTTCATTTCCTATAAAATCCAAGTCCGGACCATAAGATCTGCGAGATGGAGGACTCTCGGTGCTGGGACTAACAACAGGGGATGACCCAACAGTACCCTGGCGAAGCTTCGGTAATACTGGGTTCTCGGGAGCCTTGTCCAAAGATGCTCCATCGATCTCGCCTTGGAAATAGTCAGGAATTTTGAACAAAGTATTCCTACCCCATGTAAAGCCCGGGCTACTGGGACTCCCACCTGCTGAGCGCGGACTACTCCGCCCCGAATTGTTGACGCCAAAGTCAACTGACATCATTGCTCTCGAAGGTTTCTCGCCCTGCTCACCCATTGACAAGAGTGTGGATTGGTTGCTTGTCTGAATCGGAATAGGTGCTGGGGGGACGCCCACCCCAGCGGTCATAGTGCCCGCACTGGCAATCGCAGCCCCAATCCCAGCGCTCACAGAAGGCGAGTTTACTACTGCCTTCTGACGACCTCGTTCAGACATTTCCTGTGCACTAGAATCGCTTGATTTAGCCTTGGGTGAATGCTGAGCTTCAAGCGGCCCATTCAAAGATCTAAATTTGCTCCCTGCTTTCCTGCTTAAAGAATTGGCCTTGATCAGGGTGCTTGACTCTGCTGGAGGAGGCGGAGGCTTCCTCTGTGGTATCCAAGCATCCTGTTTCTTGTCTTCAAAGGGTGATATTCGAGGCACGTCAAAATCAATGACACCTTCCCTTTTAATGCCGTATATACCACCGGAATCAACCGGAGATTCTTTCTTTGAACGCGATTGCTTTGACACCACATAGCCCTTCTGCTTTCGCTCTGCCTCCCGACGTTGATCTTCGATAGAGATTTCCACCGATTGTTTCCCATCATCTCTGAAAGCGAAAATACCGAGCGTCGTGCTGTCCCGTAAAGGCTCACCTGTAGGCTTTATCCTTAAGCCTTGAGGGCGTGTAGCTACAGGTGAATTTTCGTCCTGAGAGGGCTTGGTATGGTCCACGTGCTCGGAATCTTCAGCTGCCGATGGTCTATTCCTCTCACCATTCGGGGGCTTGGGAGCCTCGCGAACAGGAGCGCCGTTGGCATGTACAGTCGAAGCTCCAAACCCAGACCGAGGAGAACTTGATCTTCTCCGTAGCGCGGTCAGCTTTGAATAGGTTACCGCATCTAGAGGCTTGCCTGCGGAAGGGTTGGCATCGGCCTGAACAGGAGGAGATGGCAAGGCCTTCTGCATATAGGCCGCTAACTGTGTGGGCGGCAATGATGTAGCGGACAGTCCCGAAGGGCGAACGAGAAACTTCAAACTTGCCTGGGCGTCAGCCTGTGTCCTTGACAGAATGAGCATGTTGTCTGAGAGGGGTTCGTCGTGTTCGAGCTGGCCAGGTTCTGTCAAATAGACCTGATGAAAGTCGGATTCTGCCACCCCCAACCCCAAGTGAAGACAGAGTGCATTTCGGATGGCATTGGCTGTTTCACAATCTGTGACATCAATCAACTTATAATTTAATCCATCTACTGTACCAAATACGTATCTCTTTTTTGAGTAGCGTCGTGTTAAGGTTCTTCCGTGATTAGTAAGAGAAAATTTATCGTGCTCAGAAAAAGTCGATGTAGGCGATGGTCGGTCGAGAGAGGTATCGCTAGCATTCATCTTTTGACCGACAAAGGGCATATTGCTGTTTGACAGGTAAGAAAGCGCCCCCTGTCTGAAGCTGATAGGGCTTGTGGGGGATTCGAGGCTGTGATCTTCTGGTGAAGGATGAGCTCCGCTACCGTCATCCTTTTTAGGCTTTCTTTTGAATTTTCCTAGAAAGCTTCTGCCATGATCTTTCGAGCTTGAACTGCCTTCGTTGGTACCATGACGTCCCGTTGATTCAGACATGTTAGGACGCATCCCATCCTGTCCGTTCCTACGAGGGTCTTCATATCCATTCACACTACCGGTATCGGTAGTCCCATCCGTGCCTCCACGCAACCCATAGCTAGCCCCCGGGGGAAGGCCTGAGCCATAGGTTGCAGCAGTAGAAACCGCCGAATCCGTACTACTGGCCTTGTAATGGACAAACTTATGGCTGCGAGGGGAAGCAGAAAGATTGCTATTGCCGCCGGATGAAGAGGGTGTGATAAAGCTGGGACCGGGACTACCGCTTTGCGGACTGCCTTCATTGCCTGATCGAGCCAACTCGCTCCGAAAACCTAAGCCGCTAAGATTGCCCCCTGCACTATCGACTGACGTATTGGGGCTGTGCTTTTTCGAGCTTATATTGACATCCCCTATTCCGTTCAAGAAACTCCTAGAAAACCCAGTGCGGTTTTGAGCTACATATCCCAACTCTGAGACATTAGGCTCACTTGTACTAGCAGTAGCATTACTAAAGATAGGAGTAGCACCACTCCGGCCAGAAAATCTTCGATTGGTGAGACCCGGTCCAGGAAATCTCAGCGGCATTTGCTTGCCAGGGCTATCATCGCCACCCCCAGTAGTGCTGGGTGTCGTCGCCTGAACTTCATGCCGATTCACGGTTGATGAGTCTTCCGGTCCAGCTTCGGCACAGGTTGTAGCTGACTGTACTTGGTCTGTCTCCCGTCTACTCGATCCAAGCCATGCGCTTCCAGTGCTTCCGCTATCAACTAGCCTCCGGATCAGCTTTCTCATCCTTTTGAATTCATCTCTCTCCCGCGCCTGGTTCCACCCAGTTCCACTTTTAGTACACTCAACCGATAACCGCGGATATACTACTTGGTGCATCATGCCAATGGTTCCTCTTCCTCCGTTGCTGTCGTGACCTAATCTCAAGAATTCCGCTCCTTGAATGTTCAGGATTCGGAAAGTTTCTTGCCAGTCGTTTGAGAAGCTGTTCGCACCAAGCCAGAGGAGCACGCGTTCAAGCGACCATTGACTGGCTGCATCATCCGGCGAAACCGGAGTATTCGATGTATTGCTACCAGAACGATTATGGCTACTATTGGTTGTTGTAGACAAAATAGAATTGGAACTAGCGAGGTGGTATTGAGGGTTGTGCAAAGTGGCAGTGGGAGGACCGGGCGATACATGTTCTTGCCCGTCTCGCCATGAGGGGGGCATATGAGGGTGTCTCGTGAGTGGTGTCGCCGGAATGCTTCGACCATTTCCCCCATCTAAATGAAATAAATAATTCATATCATCCACAGGAGTCGTATGCACAGTATCAGAGGTATTTCGGGAGCTAGCTGACCCTCTTGAAGTATCTGTGGCGGCTGAAAGTTCTGAAGTATCGATTCGATTAAAGTTCTGCTGAGGGTGTAGTGGCGGAATACCGACGCCAGGGCCGAACGACTGCTCATGAGGAATATACGTGGCAGAAGTCAGCGGTTGCGGTTCAGGAGCTGGCAGGGGTGCAGGAATCGATAATGGAGGAGGCTGAAGGTGAGCATGGTATGCAGCACTGGGGTTGTATTGAGGATGTTGGTTCGAGCTCATGAGGGGAGGAGGGGGTGGAAGAAAGCCTCCCATGATGGAAGGTCTATCCCTGTCATGCGGCCTCCCCCAACTGGACTGCCAATTGGCTGAGATTCCGTGTGAATTAACGGGATGTCCTGGAGGAGGACCTGGAGGAGGAGGAGGGACACCTGGATGCGACGAGCCTAGGGGGGGTCTGGGAGGCGGTGGTGGTAACGCCATTATATGCGCCTGTGCTGCTGGGGGAGACATTGGCGGCGGAGGCGGCAGTCCTGGAACATACGTCCGCGAGCCATCTAACACCTGACCAGCGGAGGGATGCCTTTGGCTTGGTTGGTAAGCGGTATGCATTTGGACTCCAGGACCAGGCCGTGTGCTTGACCTGAGATTGCTTTGCTGAGATACGGTAGGTTCCACCGAGGTTTGAGCCCTTGGTCTTGGCAGTTGCGAGTGCGCCTGGTTATATGAGGGAGGGTATGGAGAACCCGTGCCATACGATGGAATGAGGAGCGAAGACGATGAGTTATTGAGACAGCCGTATGTAGGTGTTTCGTTCAATACCAAGTCTTCGGGAACACTTAAGGAAGTAGAATTCTGTGCAAAATTCGATGGTGATGGTGTATTTCTATTGTGATCTGAAGTATTTGATCGTGCTGATGAAGATCTGTGACGAGAAGAGGTCATAGTGAAACGAACCTCAGTACCTATAACAAGACCCCGATCGTCTTGTTGTTATAAGCGCTTGTGACGCGTGCAGTATCGTCAAGTTTTTGCTTGCTTGTGCTTTGTCGACTTCCTAAATCCCTCACTAGATACTCATGCATCACGAGCGGCAGCTCCTTCTACAATTCTCCAACTTTCCAATTCGTGAGACGTGTAAATCTGCCGAAGAGTCCCCGCAAATTTTCTCTTTCCTCCACTCTGGCGTAAGAGCAAAATGCCGATATCTTCGGTTCGTTTCGCGATTTTGAGGGCTAGGCAAGTCGACAGGCTCAGAGCCTACAGCACCTAACCAAGAGGAAAAAGCAAAGCTGCAAGAAGCAGTTGGGGCCGAAAAGATGAGTATGCAGTAGCCTTCGTGGTCGAGCAGGTTAGTGAATAACGATCGCCAAAGACTGACCCCGTTGGTGAGGCAACAATGTAAGATGAAAGAACAGTGGAATGACCCTGTCTCGGCAATACTAAGGCTCCGGGGCCTAGTCTTAATAGCTCCACATTCAACGATAAAAGGCTATGTCACGACTCAAGAATGTCAATGAGGTGAACAATATGCAAATAGCGGAACGACCGTACTTGAAGGAGCAAAAGCACTTACGGAGTACAATTCGTTCGAAAAAGCAATATCCCTAATAAAGATCCATCGTCGATTCGATATGGGTATGAGATGGAAAAGTACAAAGTCGATGTCGAGGCGTAGCAACAGAGATGCTAAATTCCGCGCTCGTGCCAAGTTAAATCGTCAACCGACGGCCCAGACACCGTTTACCTCCTCTAGAGATCACAGTTTATTCACCATTCACTCGTGCGCTGTTGATCTCATGGTTTTTCTCCCTTGCGAAGATTCTCGGGCTGCGATCTTAGCTATCTGATGCGACAGTGCGGCGGTGTGGTGGTTTGTCGTGTCAGAGTGGGCTATACGACTGCGGCAGCTCTACTTTGATTCGACGCCGCCTACGCGAGACCTGAACCACCCACCACGGCTACCGGATTCTTTCCATCGGAGATGAACCGTTACTCATCGGCATCGTATTGCCCAATGTCAGATTGGTCGCCGTCTCGTCATATTATTCGTCAACAAAGCGAGATAGGTACATGCTCGATACAAGAAACAAGGGCCATATTTCTAAGCAGTCAGCACTAATTCTTGCTCGCCATCTAGACCTGCATTATTACGGAGTATGCCATGCAGAACAGGGTGTCTCGAACATTGCGCGGAGCCATTCTCTCTTCCACACGGAAATATATTGGCGAGTAATGCTCGTAGTGCAGCCTGAGAGGTTGAAATCTTGAAATTCATTCAAGCTCTTAGCCGTACTCTCGGCTCTCTCCGAAATCGCGTGGATCAACGGGTCTACTATCCTGGGTATCCCTGAGAAGTTAATGCTTTCAGATGAATCAAAGCGGAGCACAAACAGTTGTCCTACGAATCATCAACCCTTGGCCATGGGGTAACAGGCCGGTTGGTTAATCGACCCTGTAAGCCAGGTAGATTATCTGCTGTTCAATGTCGGCAGTATGTAGGATATCATAGGACATGTAGCATGTTTACTTTACAGAGAAGATTATCTGATCGGATGACGGAGGCGAGTTCAACTATCCTATCTAACCGGCACTTCGGAAGCTGTACACTGTCGCAACGTCATAACGACTCTTAGACCCGCTAGATAAAGTTGTCATGATGAAAGTAGTCTGATTTTCGATGTAAGAACTATGTGCGGGCGTTGAGACGAAGACACTGTTTGATGACTGCCAGAACAACCACCTTTCTCTTCCCAAGTCGTTGATTCCTTATTGCAAACATGACGTCCCACAGCGACATTAGAACTTCCTCGCTCAAAAAACCAGTGGATCTTGCGGAATACTTGTTCCGTCGCATACACGAACTCGGCGTCCGGAGCGTTCATGGAGTTCCTGGAGACTACAATCTAGTCGCTTTGGACTATATCCCCAAGGTTGGACTCTATTGGGTTGGAAATTGCAATGAATTGAATGCTGGTAGCTATCTTAATTTACTATATCGTTATTGTTTAAGTGAAAGATCACCCAATCTTATATTTTAAGCTCTACTTGCAGAGTCTAAAATAGAAGATAAGGTGGATTCATCACCACCTTTGATACTACGCCCCCCCTGAGATGCTAACGTTCGATTAAATCCGATAGGATATGCTGCAGATGGTTATTCTCGTGTCAAAGGCGTTGGAGCAATAGTCACGACTTTTGGAGTGGGTGAACTATCAATGGTAAATGCTCAGGCAGGCGCATACTCGGAGTTTGTGCCTATAGTCCACATCGTTGGAACGCCATCGACGATTTCTCAGAAGAATGGCATGCTCCTGCACCACACCTTAGGCAATGGCAAGTCTTTTATATGTTCACTATCTCAGCTATCCTTGAGGCTAGGATTATGTTGCTGAGGCCTCGTACTGCAGGGGACTTCAATGTCTTTGCAAATATGTTCAACCAAGTATCCGTGGCCGTCGCCAGACTGAGCGATCCATACGAAGCACCAGCACAAATTGATTATATTCTGCAAGAGTGTGTGATAAAGAGTCGGCCAGTCTACATCACTCTCCCGACCGATATGGTCCAGAAGAAAGTGGAAGGCGAGAGGCTGGAGACGCCAATAAACACCAACATTCCGAAGAATGAACCCCCTGTTGAAGACTACGTCGTTAACGTGATCTTGAAATACCTTCACGACGCTAAGAGTCCAACAATTTTAATTGATGGTTGTGCAATTAGACATGGAGTAAGACAAAAGCTCACATATGCCCGCTTTGGACTAATCTCTTAAAAACTATAGGTTCTTAGTGAAGTCCACGAACTCGTAGAGAAGACTAAGCTTCCCACGTTTGTTGCTCCAATGGGCAAGGGCGCAGTCGATGAGACTCTCCCAAACTATGGTGGGGTATATGTAAGACCTATCCTGAATTTACTACATTGCAAAATCATATTTATGTATGACATGACCAAAAAATCTAAAGTCTGTTATAGGCTGGAGATGCATCGCACGATAATGTAAAGAAGGTTATCGAAAGCTCCGATCTTGTCCTCAGCATTGGCGCCATAAAGAGCGACTTCAACACTTCTGGCTTCAGCTACCAAATAAGTCAGCTATCATCGATAGACTTCCACAGTACCTTCATCAAAGTCAGATACTCCGAATATCCCGGAATTCACATGAAGGGGGTCCTCCGCAAAGTCATAGATCGCATGGATCTTAGCAGGATAAGCATACAGCCTACACCACCGAAATCAAATACAATTCCTGAAGCTGAAAGAACATCCAAGGATCAGGTCATCACACAGGCTTGGCTCTGGCCTCGTGTCGGGCAGTGGCTTGAGGCCAACGATATTAGTGAGTTCACGCGATTAAGAGATGTAAAAACGTCATTTTACCAACCGATTAACAGTCATAACCGAAACGGGGACATCGAGCTTTGGTATTTGGGAAACCAGGTATGGATCATCTTACACTGAGTTGAGCCTGGGATAAGTCTTAGCTTATAAATTCACAGGTTTCCTAAGAACGTCCTTGCCATAAGTCAGGTGCTGTGGGGAAGTATAGGATACACCGTTGGCGCGACCCAAGGCGCTGCGCTTGCGGCAGAGGAACTCGGGGGCAGACGAACGGTTCTATTCATCGGCGACGGCAGTTTCCAGTTAACATGCCAGGAACTCAGCACGATGATCCGTCTCGGACTCAAACCAATCATGTAAGTTTGGCAATAGCGAAAGCCTCTACTATATAAGTACTTGGACTTTAGACTCACACATCGAAAATAGATTCGTCCTCTGCAACGATGGATACACCATCGAGCGTTTCATCCACGGCATGGACGCTGCCTACAACGATGTCCAACCCTGGAACTACAAAGACCTTGTCCCAGCCTTCGGCGCCGACCCCGCGAAGTACAAAACCTTCCAAGCCCGCACGAAGACTAAGCTCAATGAGCTCCTAAGCAGTAAAGATTTCTCGGCTGCGAAACATCTTCAGGTTCGTATTCTCATAACCCCCTTTTCCCTCTATTTTTTGAAAATGCACTTTTTGTCAAAAATAAGAGCTTGCTGATGGTGACTACTTGACATAGTTTGTGGAGGTCTATATGTCGAAGGAGGACGCGCCGGTGGCGCTTAAGATGGTGGCTGAGAGAGCGGCGAAGAATAATGAAAAATTGGAGTAAGGGTATGGGAGTTGGCTCCCAAAAAATGGGGGGGCTGTTTACCCTGGGAAAGGGGAAATTAGGAACTCAGATGTTGAATTTTTTTTCTCCTTTTTTGGATTTTGGGAGAGTTTATTATTGATGTCATTTATGATGGATGTCCTTGAATGATCAGCCTTTCCCCCCCTCACTTTCAATCCCATAGCCCCCCCTATTAACCCCCTAAACGCCCTCATCTCCTGCATGTCCACCACCATTGCCATCCAACTTCACTTCTGATATCTTCAAAGACACTAGCTCAGGGTCCCCGCCTCGTGGGGGGGGGAGGCGCAATCTTGAGAAAGTATTTTTAAATTCAATCTTTATTCCTTCCATTCGTTTTGGTGCAGTCTCCTACCCAATACCCACTAACCAAAAGATAGATATATATAAAATACACGTCAAAATTGTCAATCGTGAGTCGATGTCGTGCACACAAAGAGTACGGAAAAGCGTTCACATATACTAGGATAGAGATTTTTGTTTTTATCGGATCTTGCAGCCGGAATTAATTCTTTAAGACAATAAAATTCCTGATCATATAAGCAGTTAACAAAGCGACCAATCCGCTGCGCTTACCCGGCTTGAAGTTCCAAATAGCCGCAGAGTTTGAGATTAGACAGGAAACTTAAGATATCCTAGTCAGATTGATAATGATAGCAAGTTCTCTTTCACTTCTGTTACTCCCACATTGCGTTTATTTAGCTGATCCATTATTAAACCATAGGCCAGCAGATAGTCTCTGGGAAAAGGCGCTGGAAGCTTTGGATGACGAAGATAAACGCAACGTCGACTTCGACCGTAAGGACAAATGACTATACTGAGACGTGCTCAATGTCGTTGATGAAAGAAAACAAACTTGCCTGAAAAATCGCTGGAAATATAGGAAGGGTAATAGAGAGATCATCATACGTGACTAGCTGGAAAAGGTAGTGGAATGGGTGAACAAATTCAAGGAGGTCGGCGACTGTGCCGTGTAGTATGATCCAGTACATGCCGCTTTACCATGGGCAGGTGTTCGTTTCTTTCTTCAGGTACGCCGTCTTTAGTCCCTATTTGAGATTCCTTAGTCCTGACTGTTTCTATCTAGGTGACTGTCAACGATAGTCAGACGCTCGGGGCCATGGTCGAAGGGATGGAACTTGTGTCCAATCTGTTTACACGCTGCGCTATATTCGAGAAGCTGTATCTGCGGACTGTAACAGCCGAAGCGGCACTAAGTGATCAACTCAATCGAGCTATTCTCAGACTATATATTGCCGTACTGAAGTACCTTTCGAATGCTAGGCGCTACTATGGTCGTTGCACTGCTGGTGCGTCAACGAGCTTGTTTATTTTATGCATCTGATATGACATACTGATCCGATGACCTAGAACGGCTGTTTCGAAGCATCGTTCAGACTGCAGAGTCAAACGCGAATATATATATTGGCAACATCTCGAAGGAAAAGGCTGATGTTGATGAATGCGCACGTCTCGTGGCTGCAGCTCGTAGGTTTGACTCTTCCATAGTACACAGCTACCAAACCATTGATATATACTCTTAGAACGCCAGAGGATGAGTGACGCAATGGATTCCATCCAACTGAATGTTGAACTGATGACCACGGGTAAGTCCAGTCTTTTGACTCTGGTATTTGTTGTCTGCCATACAAATTTCAAAAAGCTTACGAGCCTCTTTGCAGATCTCCGCAACAGCAATGGCGGAGTGCAGAGGTTGGAAACAGTCTTGCATCAGCTGAACGACCCTATCAGTCGGTCGGCTACACGATTATCTGACCTCCACGATTCCCTCAAAAGTAAGTGGGACTTCTGTTCTTCCTATGGTAATGAGGCTTGAATGAACGAACCTCTTATTCCCGTGGAGCGTTACCCGGTATATCATCATTGCTCAACAGTACAGGCAGTTCTCAATCCCTAACCGCAGTATATTTAGTTAGAAAGCTGTTCTAATAGCAGATATAGAGCAGGAACGTCAGATGTTCAACTGGCTGTCAAAGATAAAATACAAAGAACATCATAAGACTATGGGAAAGGATTTCCTGTCCAATTCAGGGCAGTGGCTGCTTCAAAAAGCGAGCTTCATTGAATGGAGGAAGGAGAGTTATTCGTCCATATTGTGGTTACATGGAATCCGTAAGTGTTTCCCGTTAGCCCGGAAAGGAAGCCATGACTGAATCTCTACATAGCTGGCTCAGGCAAGAGTAAGCTCGTGTGCGTTTCTCGTCGGATCATTCTTCAAGTCGGCTAGGTGTTAACACCCTCCAGATATTCGGTCGCTGAATGCCTCAGCAAAGAAATCTACAAACATGGCATCTGCGCCCATCGCATATTTCTACTGTGCACGTAATTCATCTGAACCAGAGCGTGCCGACCCAGACGAGATTATGCGAAGTATCTTGAAACAATTGTCTTGTTCGAAGTTAGAGCTTCCCATTAGAGAGCCAATGGCGAAGAGGTATAAAGAACTGAAAGAAGAAGCCGACAATGATGGATGCGAAGAGCCAGCAAAACTGACGGTCACGGATTGTGTAGAGCTAATTCTTGGTCTCTTAGAGGGCAACCCAGCTACCATCGTCATTGATGCTCTAGACGAGTGCGATCCAGTTCGGCGGTACGAATTACTTCTGGCCTTCGATAAGATTATTCAGCATTCAGCAAACGTTGTTAAGATGTTCGTATCTAGTCGGGATGATAATGATATCGTCTGCCGGTTGAAGAACTCTCCGAATGTGTTCATTCGTGCCAGTGACAATGGCGAGGACATCAAACGTTTTGTTCGCTCCCAAGTGGAACAATGTATCAACGACAAGAGACTGCTTTATGGTAGTGTCTCGGAAGAGCTGAAGTGTCGGATACTTAGTATTCTTGTTAAGAAAGCCCAAGGAATGTAGGCTTTTGTAGCTAAATTCCTTTCTTAAAGATTTCTCTAGCTGACATATATTAGGTTTCGATGGGTTAGTCTTCAGATCCAGATCCTCTGCGACTCGCAAAAGATGAAGTATGAAAAGGAAGTCGGTGAAGCACTTGGAAAGCTTCCTGAGACCTTGAAGAAATCTTACCACGTCATCTATCAGCGGATTAGAGATGCTGGACCGACAAGCCGGACAGTAGCGGAGAGGGCGATGAAATGGTTATTATGCTCACAGCGTTCCCTCAAAACTCCGGAATTCATCGCAGTTGTATCTATAGACTCTGAAGGACAATACACATCTCTAACGATTCCTCAGTTGTTGGATATGTGTTGCAATATGGTGGTTCTTGATGAAGAACTTGAGGTATTTCGATTCGCGCATCTCTCCGTGCGGGAATATCTTGAGGACCATGGAGACTACACCAAGATCAACATACACACACTTGCTGTGGAGAGATGTGTCGATACATACATCTCCGATCTGCAGCCACAATTAAAGTCGTCAGTCGAGCAGAATGTCGTATTTGGACCGTATGCAACTTTATATTGGCCGGTGCATTGCCAGAGCGTTGGAAGTGATCAATTGATAGGCAGGCTCAAAGACAAAGTAAGGCAATTCCTGTTTCAGGGCTGCAATGTGGCTCCTTCATTCACAAAATGGACATCAGCCGCAAAGGAGTTATCTCAATCATTAGAATGGGGCGACCCGCAAAATGAAAGATTGACTGCGGCGTCTAGTTCCTCACCAACGCCTCTTTTTCTTGCATGTTGTTTTTGGATTATGCATGACTTCAGCAAGTTTGAGGATGTTGATTGGGACCAAAAAAATGATGATGGAAGTTCGGGTGTGAATCTTGCGGCGAGGTACGGGTATGAAGCGGGGGTAAAGCTGCTGCTCGACTCCAAGGATAAGGACGGTCGGACGCCGCTATGGCTGGCCGCGCGGGAAGGGCACGAGGCGGCGGTCAAGCTGCTGCTGGGGCCGATGTGGACTCCAAGGATGAGAACGCCGCTACAGCTACATTTTCATGTGAACGCTAGCCGAAGTTGTTTCATTGGCGAAGCCTGAGGTTGAGCCTTCATAAAATAGCGACATTGTTTCTTTCCCTTCAGCGAATCAATGTGAAGATCGCCTTGTCGAACCTGGGATCACCGCGGGCGAAACGCAAAGAATCTGATTGGGTTCAACAAGGGTGTAAAGTCACAACGCCTTGGTCACAGGCCGTTCAGCCGCACTTGAAATTTTCAAAGGACCCCGCCCGTGAGGCTGAAAATGAAGCCGGGGGGTTGGCTACCAAGCTTCGCCCCCCTATTCCCGATCGCAATTTCTCCTTTCTTCAAAGGGCTATCAAAAGGACGAAAATGACAACAATAACCTGCTGTCCTTGAACGCGGTTATGTATGTGTAACGGTAAAGCCTCGTCGGCCCCTGGCGTTGTTGCGGATAGGAGCAGAGATACATCGTCGACAGTCGGTAGATATTGGTCTTTCCACATGAAGGATGCTCCTCCGCCGTCTACAGCTGCCAGACAAAGGCTAAGATGGCCCTTCCGCTTGAAGGATGCTCCTCCGTCTTCGTTATCCGTCAAATATAAACAGCCGGACTGAACCAAGAGTGTTGTTATTGGGACGTGGCTTGTCGATGGACTGATAAGACCTGCCAACAGCCGTCCGACTATTCTGTTGGGCGGAATACATACGACAGATGGGCCGGAATCCAAAGCCCTGTCTTGACTAACCAGATGATGGTTGAGCGTCCTGCCAAACGCTAAGTTGTGGGCGTGTATGCCGTTGATCGACCATTAAAAACAGGATGGTGAAGTGTTTTCACTCGAAAATCACGTCATCGACGAAGCTTAAGGCACAGTTGGATCAAGATCATTATCTCTTCTCGCTTTGAAAGACCCGCCTCTGTCGTCGTCTTCGTCGGTGCTGTTGATAATAATTAGACGCGGTCCCACACGAAGCAATCCTATTGTCGAGGCACATACCGTGGATGGATCAATAGATCCCGACGATGACAGTGCGACCGAACGTCTGCTTAAAGGCCCTTCGTTGCAACTAGTACCACTGAGCATCGCATACTAACAATGGTTGATATCATAAGGCTTTCAGCTGGAAGGCCTTCGTGTCGTCGTTGTCATCGTCATTATCATTGAAGCCTACGCTGTTGATCATCAATAAAGACAGACAATCATTGTTCGATCTCGGCTCGCCCAATGATCAACAACGCCTAAACCTACCTATCATGCCGGAAGGTCTCTTGGTCGGTCCCGTCGTACCTAGCCGTCCGGGGCAGCGATACGGATGAAGAACACTGACTCCAGTCACTTTTCTGTTCTATTTCATGGCGTCTTGACAGGGCTTCCCCGCCCACCTCATTTTCATGGCCTAAAGAGAGTTGATGTGTCAATCAGCGACAACGTGTGTTAGTTTCTAGACGAAAAAATCATGTCATATCTTATACGAAATGTAGGTATCCGTCCCTTGAACCACCTCTCCCTGATGTCGACTATCCCGCGTTGTCATTGAAAGAGCAAGTCATCTCACACATGCAGATGGTCCTTCAATCTTTAGTGACACGAGGACCCAAAGGAATCGCACGATCAATTATGTGAACTAGGAGCTTTTGAGATAAAAGGGGTTCTGAACCGGCCAATTTTTATGACACAGCCATATACCGAAATAAAGAAAAGGAAACCAGAAAAGTTAATCGACAAGGGGAATAACGGTTAACAGGAAATTCGATCTCTGCGCTCAAAGATTAAGGGGACGCAGATTGCACAACCCTAGACAAGATCAGGAAATAAATAAATAGTATGGCTCTGGATCAACAGAAGATCAAGATCAGGAGATATTCCACCGTCGACGCTATCACGGCAATTCCGTGAAGAAGAGAGAAGGCAACAACTTGTTCCCTCTACTTCCATCTCACACCATCGCGCCGAGCTCCGCCACTGGCCCTACCGCTGCCGCCCTCTTCCCCCGCATACGATGTTCGAAGGCGAGTCCAAGAAGCATCGCGGTGTCCAGGATAGCACCGACATAAAAGGCTGACTACTAGTTTGCAGGCATAGGCAATGATGGCGGAGGTAGTAAGGGGGGCGACGATCCCTGTGAGGCCGATGACAGTCTTGAACCGGTTCAGGTTACCCAACCACTCCTCATTGTCTTCCAGAGGACGTTCAGCCAGATGATTCTGATAATGTTCGTGGTTTGATCTACTTCGCTTCCTGCTTCAGTGTGGCCTGCGTTCAGCCTGGACAGAGGTAG
This sequence comes from Sabuloglossum arenarium, assembly GCA_022345705.2. Classification (NCBI taxonomy): domain Eukaryota; kingdom Fungi; phylum Ascomycota; class Geoglossomycetes; order Geoglossales; family Geoglossaceae; genus Sabuloglossum; species Sabuloglossum arenarium. The sequence continues at coordinate 40,159 of JAJDMY020000319.1, forward strand.
ATTGTTAGAGCCGACCATAGCGATTTCTGTGCTAAGAGGTGGTAGGCTGCGGCTGGCGATAGTGTCACTGTGGCTGGATTCTGCCTCTGTTGCTCCCACTGTCGAAAATTGTTCGCCGACCTCACCAACGAGCGTGCTGGACATCTCCATCGACGAACTACCACCAACAAGGGTCTGTGAGTTTACTGTTGGTGGGCCTCGGAGCCTCGCATTGAGGGGATTCGTCGACGTCAGAGGAGAGACAGTGGAAGTGCTCTCGGTGGACAATCTCACATAGAGAATCTCTGCGGTATTACCAACAGCTTCGTTGTTAGCTTCATTGAGGTCTTCATCTGATATCGCGCTCGGGCGATCGTGGCTGTCACCGTCGAACTGGGCGCCTTCTCCTTTGAGGTTATCCTCTTGGGATCCATTGCCTAGCAGCAGCATAAGGTTGCGACAATCAGCAAAGATCTTCTCCTGAACTTCCGCAGCAAAAACAACAGATAGGAGAAGAGTGATGAAGAACATTCATGATGTGCACTTACCACTCGGAGGATATGCGCCTGAGGTGGTGGGTTCAAAGGGATCGACAGGTGCTTCACGGCGTGGCATGGCCCTCGCAAGCGTCGGTTTAATTTCACCTACACACAAATACTTTTTCAAAGAAAAACAAAAAGAGTGTTTTTGGATTAAGGTTGATTGTTTGCTACTAGTTGGTGCTGTTTTGGTTGCGATGGATGGAAGCTTTCTGGTGTGTTTTGCGACAGGGCCGAAAGAAGATCGATGGCACACAGAGGCTGGCGAGACAGAAAGAAGTAGTAGGAATGGTATGGTTGGAGAGAAGCAACGGGGAACGAGAGTTTCATTTGTAAGAAAAAAAAATACAGATTCCCTTGGTGGTCATAGGAAATCCTTTTGAATTCGGCGACCTCATTGCGCCGCACATGCCGGGAAAGATTCGGAATAGAGACGTTGTTGGCTCGCTTACTACGTAGTACAGTTAGGTCTCCACGCAGGGAGTGGGAAACCCGGCGGAGACTCTGAAGCGTGGTGATGCGTGAGGCCACCCAGTTCTTGTTGTCACAAGTCCCCCGGCTAATGCAGTTATCCGAACGGGGAAACTTCGATGAAACTGGTTAGATGGGGATCACCGGCTGCTAAGCGAAAAATCACTCTGTTCTATTGAATACGCACTCGAATACGCACTCGACTACTACGTAGTAGAAAAGATGAAAAAAAGGGGGGGGGGGGGGGGGGCAAATCAATGCAGGTTAGCATATCATATCAAGCTACGCCTTTGCCTTATCCTTCCTTTCCCTCGACGAGCCAGCCATCGTAAAGATGCAGACTCGAAACCCAGCAGAAAACTCAGAAGAAAGATAGTTTTAAAAGGTATCTTTCTTTCTCTTTCTTTCTTTTTTTTTTTGGAATCTAGCTAGTTACACGTCTTTCACTTTACTTTGTTTAAAAATGCTCATGGAAAAAAAAAAAGGAGAAAACTGCTTGCGTTTTGCATTTATTCCTCGCACACACGCACCGGGAAGCGGGGCAGTTCAGAGAGAGAGAGAGAAAGCAAGCGGGGAGTATGTCAGAAAGAAGAGAGACAAATGAAAAAAGGAAAGCCAGAATTAAAAGAGGGAGAAATAAAAAGACCTTAATTCTATCTTCCCCCACCCAAATCCCCCCCATTGCATTGGCGCAGCTTCGACAGAGCGGGCACAAAAAATACAGGAAAAAAAATAAAGGGGCATAAGAGTCGAGTCAGTGCCCTCTCCCCCCCCACATGCATGCTATACAACCGTTTCGGAATGTTCACCCTCCGCCACAATCGGCACATTCAACCCTCTCTCTGGACTCTGCAGCACAAGCTGCTCATGCCGTCTCGCCCTCAGAAAGTCGCTCACCGATCGGATCAAGATGAACCAACCCACAATCATGAGTATATAGGCCACCCAATCCGCGTTAGTGACGCTCGAGAGCCCACCGCTGCTATTGCTGCCACCATTGTTGCCATTCTCTCCGTCTCCAGCAATAGCTGCTACAGCAGCTGCAGCTGCATCGGCGGGGCTGAAATTATGGCTATTCGGATCTGGCGGTGTTCCATACTGCGCCTCGCCATTCGGGCCCATATCATCCTGTCCACTTCCACCCTGCGAACTCCCTGTGCCTTTCATGTAGAAGCCGTATTGGACGAGAGTGATGCCGAGGCCAGCTCTACTGCCGTTTTTGGCGGCGTGCGTGGTGTGGAGGAGGTAGGTGAGGAGGAAACCGACGAGTTGGAAAGACATTGAGATCATGCCGTTCCAGACGAAGGAGAAGACGGAGCCGACTGGGAGGCCGTTGATGAAGACTTCGTCGCCGGCCATGCCGGGGGCGAGGATGGTAGTTTCCCAGTAGGGAGGGGCTGCGTCTGCGGCAGCTTGTTCGTAGGACTGGGGGGATGTTAGTGTTTGTAGATCTTTTCTCATGAGTAGAACCAAGTGAAGAGAAAGACATAAGTGTGACCCGATTGGAGCAGATTTCGGAGAAACTTACAGGAGGCTGTTCCTCGACCTTCTCACCAACCTCAGGTTTCGCATTCAAATTCGCAAAAACTCCATCATTCACCCCTCTCCCCGCCCCATACACTCTGGCCGACCCCGCTCTCCCCGTCGAGAATCTCGGCAACTCCGTCGTCTGCCGCCCCAGCAAATCTGGTCTCGTCACCACCGGCTCCTGAGCCCGATCCTGAACCGCCTCGGCATTCGTGCCACGCATCAACCGCTGCCTATCATCTCCCTCATCCTCATCTTCGCTATCCTCACCGCCCCCATTTCCAAAACTATCTGCTAGTGCTCTATCGGCGTCGCTGGCGAGTGGGTCATCTGTGGAGAGGAGGTGTGAAGTGGGTGAGGAAGCACGCGAGCGGAAAGACGGCGGGGGGGAATTAGGGATCGGGTTTTGCTGGCCGCTGGCGGGATGCGTTATCGGAGAAGAATCGTCATCCTCATTTCCGGATATCTTAACGCGTGAAGAGAGAGTGCGTTAGCAACAACATACGGGGCCTGAGTGCATAAGTGGAAGGGGGTGTCATGTAAGGCAGCCGTGGCGATCAATCAAACACCTACCCGCTCATACCGCTGCCCGCTCATGATTCTCCCTCTCGATCTTTTTCGCCTTCAAGAATAATAATATAAAAGAAAACCTTCGCACACTGAAAATGCAGCTGGTTCTTCGAGGGAATGAGAGAATGAGACGTCAAAAGCGTGGTGATGAGATGAGGAGTAATAGGTTGTCTGGAGTGGAACGCTGGTCGTTCGATTCCGCTCTGCACTGCCCGACCGCATCGGGAATTGAGTGAAGGGGATAAGAACCAATCAGCGGGAGCGTGTCACGTGGGGTTCAGTTGACGTGGGATTAAGTAATCGTCGAACATTCAATTCGTCGCCCTGAGAACATTTTGCTATCTTTCACCCAAAGCTCAACCACAATCAAGCAATTAACAATCATGGCCACATCTGTGCGTCCCTCCTCCTCCTCTCAACCACCCCACTAACCCCAAAATCAGATCCCCTGCAAACACTACCTCCGCGCCCTCCGCCACTGGCCCATCGACGCCCTGCGACCTGAACTCTCCTTTCAAGCTATGATGCGTCGGCGCATCGACGCTCGGCTCCCCCCAAAAACCCAAGAAACCTCTGCTCCAATATCGGAAGTGAAGAGTTCAGCAGCGAATAGCCCCGAGACGACGGCCGTAGGGGTGGACGAAAAGGCAGAACTCGAACAAATCAACGCCCTCTACTCCCTCCTCGAAGACCGCTACACCAAAAAAGTGCCTCCCTCCCCCCTCCTCTTCCTTCCCTCAATTCCACCCAAGTACTTCTGACACCTCTATCTCCATCTCAGTATCCAATCTCACCCGCCTACCTCCAACCTGCATCCAACCCCACATACTATACGGATCTCCTAGCGGAGATCGAGGAGGCGCCGAGGAGGTCGTGGATTGGGAGGATGGTTAATCGGTGGAAGGGTTTCTTGAGGTTTTCGTGATAGGGTGTGTATACATATGTTTGCTGTTATATATCTAGCGTTTTTTTGGGCTCTGAATTGGCTTGTAAAAAAGTGGAGTTATCGCATTGATGGTCACTGGAGGCAACATACCAAACTTCACTCTTATGATTCATCTTAGACACCTCTTCATTCAATTGACTTATCACAGAACAACGGTATATCTCTACCATTGCCAACTAAACAAGCGTCTTAGATCGTATAAAAAGATAGAAATGAAAATGAGACTAATAGTACACAGCAACCCGTTATGGAGGAATGATAGCCAAACGCCTGTTGCTACACAATGTCAAGGATAGATAGAGGAGAACAGAACATAATAAATCCCAAAGCAAAGCACCATTATCGCCCGTCTGCCCATTCATGATTCTTGAGAATAAACGCAGAGAGGTCCGGGCTGGACAGTTAGCAATGCGATAAGGTGAAATGAGAAAGTCGCAATACAACCAAGGCATTACCGATAACGTCAAGCGGGTTCTGATCGCCTTGGTAATGCAGGAAATGTTGGAGATGTTAAGAGCCGCATGAGACCGTGACATAGAAATTGAAAGCAATCAACCTGACCGAGCAGTCTTGTACCGCCTATTGTCTTCAATCGTCAACGCAAAGCAGTACGGGATCCTACCGTAAACTGAGAAGCGCTGTGATCAACAACTCTAGATCTGTCACAAACTGGCTCGACCTGATGCTGAAAAAAAAAAAAAAAAAAAAAAAAAAAAAACGCCGTTGAGCTCGTATCTGGGGATCGAGCAGTGACCATCCCATAGAACCCGAAGCCTCTAGAATATATCCGTATATGGACGTACAACAAACACACCGGACAACTTTGAGCGCCCCTTCAAAAATCCTATGATGGAAACGTGCTCGGCTTGGCAGCTAGGAGCGCCAGTTTCTCCCTCTCCATCTTTTCCTGTGCCATCTTCTCTCGACTTGCTTTGGTGACTCTTGGTTTCCTTAAAGTCGCACCGCCTCTCGTCGCCCCAGTTGTAGTTGCGGCGGCGGTGCTACCGCCTCTGGCAGTCCCGCCACCACGGGTCGACCCACCTCTACCACGACCGCGACCGCGCTTGACCGTCCCATTAGCACTGTAATTGTCACGTCAGTAAGTAATTCCTGTCAAATGAGCGCGTAACGGGATGTGCCGGATGAGACAATCAGAAAGATCATACCGTTCAATAACAGCCTTCTCTCCCTCCGGAATTAGAGGTCCACTGTACACAAAGAACCCGTCTTTGCTCGCAGCTGCCTGTTCGTCCCATAACATCTCAGAATCATCGACAAAAGGGTCGTTTTTGTCATAATCATCTGATCTGCCCTTTCTCTTCTTCTTCCCCTCACTCGTTCCGTCCATACCCCCCATCTCTACATTACTCTCGGATCCGGAAATGTCCACAGACATCTCGTCGCCTGACGGAATACCGGCCGCCTTCTCTAGGGCAGCGCCTGCTGCAGTGACACGGGCGAGACGTTCTCGTTGAGCCGCTAGACGTGGATGTAATGCATCCCAACCGTATGCCTCTTCGGCGATACGAGCAAAGTTGACGTATTTATTAGTTTCCCCCTTCATAGGAATATGAAGAATGACAGTTGGAGCACGGTTTTCACTGCCATCGCTAGGAGCCGATGTGGGACCCCCAAAGAGAGCACTGGATAGAAGTCCATTACCCGGTGGGAGAGGGGGTAGTGCCTCTTTCTGGCGGTGAGGTTTTGGAGACGGTGCCGCGGAGGACGTAGCTGTGCTCGCCCCACCGGTTGCCTTTTTGGCTGCAGCGATTGCCTTGGAGGTACAAGGTCGATCTAGCTCCCGGTCCATGTCGACGTCGGAAGCTGTGTTTATTTGGTTGGAGGCGGGTACGCTGGTATGAGGAACAGGCTCTATGACTTGCACAACTGGAGGCAGATCCACCATAATGGCTGATTTATCCTTTGGCTGCGTGTTGACAACCTTAGACAGTGAATGCGAGGTACTTGTGACATTTGATGGTTGCGGATCAATCAAACTAGATATGGACGGCGATTCACTGGCACGATTTGCTGATCTAGGTGGCGGTGGTGGAGGCGGTGGTGGTGTTGATACTTTTGGGGCAGTGAAGGGAATCCGCGCCGGTGCAGATTCAGTGGTGGCTGATCGAATGGGGTCATAGTTCTGACCACTTGAACGCGCTGGCGGCGCTGGTTCTGGCGCGGGCGGTTGGACTGGTACATGCTCAGGCGCAGATGCAGATGCAGTTGTTGTGACAGTATTCTGTTTGACATCCATACTTCCAATTCCAACCTGGGGGGGTAGAGGCTTTGGAACAGTGCCGACCGTGCCTGGTTGGTTTCCGGCTGCAAAATCAGTAATTTTTGCATTTCGTGATTTTGCACCTCTTGTGGGTCCTGATCCCTCAGCCGCCTTTTTGCGTGTGGCGGCTGCGCTTGACGATGTGGATCGTGGTTTCGCGGACGAACTTCTTGATTTGACGACGCGACCTTCTGCGGTGGCATTTGCAGCGTCGTTGTCCTTTTTGCGCGACGTTTTCCTGGCTGCCGAAGCCGGCACATGGATTTTGGTGGGTGCAGATGTTACCAATGGCAAGGTTGCCGAAACACTCTCGGGTTTCTCACCTCCTCCAAAATTCACAATGATGGTAGAATTTTCCGTATGCGAAGCGTTGTTAAGATACATCGGTCGTGGCGGGGAAAGAGTCGACTCGTCACTTGACAGGGGCGACAGCGACGAGGAACTCAAATTCGCTGCACCACCGCCATGATCTCCAGGCAATTGGCGAGGGGATGTAGCCGCAGTCATCCTGTTCGCCCTCTAACCACCAGACTCCGTTGCACTGGTATCGGAATACTGGTAGGGAGAGAGCAATGCAAGGGCGAGAGAGAGTCTGCGGGACTACCACTCTAGCGGGTAGTGGGCTGTTGACGCTGCGAAACAAGTGGCAACAAACAGCCAGTCAGGTTATGGTCGACAAGTGAAGACGTTTCCAACAAGGGCCAGTTCGGCTGGAACCTCACGATCTCCGACCACTCCTCCTCCCACAACGTCGTTGCTGGCGAGGTTGAATAGAGCTCGAAAACTGTGCGATATTGGAACGTTGATGAGACAGCTCGAACCGAACGGACCTGGGTGCGAGTGTTGATGAAAATCGACAGAACTCGCACAAACGGTGAAGGACGTGGAGAGGATGAAGGAGAGAGGAGAGTGAAGAAAGAGAATTATTATAGGGAGGATCCAGGCGAAGAGAGGGGGAACTATGTAATGTACTTGCGCGCAAGCGTCGGGCACGCAGACCAAGACCACGCACAACCTTGACCGCGGAGAACAGAATCAGCAGCAAATACGGAAGGAACCAGGATCTGCGCAGGTCCAGCAGCAGTCAATGAGCAGCCTGCAAGAAGCAACGGGCAGGCGACGAGGCGGGACAGGACCATTCAGGACCATGGCTCAAGAATGGGGTGCTGGGTTGGGTTGCCTGAGTTGCCCCAGAGATGCTCATCTAGACCATAGAGGACGGAGTACGGAGTAGGCGTGAGAGGGCAGAAGGGCAGACGGGCAGAGACAGTCATGCCACGCGAAGATCATGGAACAGGGCGAACTCGGCAACCCATTACCGTAGCATTGATTGATTGAGCTGTAAGATCCGAGATGCCGACAATTTCGGATGATATTTCCGTTCGCAATCACAGGCAACATGAGGCCGTAGTAGTAGCAGAGGTAACAGAGCAGAGGCAGCAGAGCAGGCAGGATGCATGTTGAAGCATGAAGTGGTGGCATAGTAGCCCAGACACATCCAGACTGGAGCGAGTAGACGGTGGATCTATGCGAGTAATGTGGCTGTTCGCTTATTTGGATTGTAAGCCGGGGAACAACGTGGTGTGGCTGGCGCTTTGGGCCGCTTCGTTTCAGAGTCAGTTCACCAGCCGCATTATCGACGTCCCTCAGCCCTGCCAGTCTCACTCCAGCCACACCTGTCGTCACTCTCCTCAACCAGCCTCTCTCACTTGACTTCACTTCACCTCCAATCTTCAACCTCCATTGCCTGCGGTCGCTGCCTTCATTGCATCCATCCTCGTCCGCTGTCAAGATGGCCCTCACTGGCCAACGCTTCGACATTGACCTCTCATCCGACGACGAAAGTACCCCACACCCATCGGAACAGCAACCTGAGCGGCTGGCAAATACTCTCTCGTTCGGTGGTGTGAGCCATGTCAAAGAGCGTCTGCCTTCATCCACCACAGATCTTCCGGCAGCACCATCGCTGACGAGCTCTCAAACTGGCTTCCCGGCGCACAAAAGACGCACGAGAAATTCCGTCTTCAGACAACAGAGAGCTCCATCCACCGTACACTCTCGCTTAAATATCGATGGCATGTACGACGACGTTCCCACAACTGCTGCCCCACCAACCGCAGCTCCTGCGTCGATGTCACCATCTCGAGAAGATTTGGCGACAACAACGAAATCCTTCGAGGAACTTGAGAAGCAGAGGATTAACGACGAGAACGAGAAGCGATTAGCAAGCATGTCTGACGAAGAGATTGCGCGGGAGAAACAGGAGCTACTGGCTGGACTGAGTCCGTCTCTCCTCGAGAGACTGCTCAAGAGAGCGAACCTTGATGGTGAACGAGGAGATAGGGGAATTGAAATGGAGGTGGATCATAGCCGGAATGCAAATACCACAGCGACAAGAGAACCAACAGAAAGAGCTTCTCCGGAGCCACCAACAGGGCAATCCATCCCCGCAGACCCAGACGCAGAGCCCACAATTCCCCCAGCAGACCTCAACCCCGCATCATCGCCACCCTCCCATCTTCCTCGCCCAAAAATCCACTTCCCCATTCCCCCACCCCCCCCGACCCTCGACCCCGCCTACCCCGACTTCCTTGCAACCCTCCACACAAAATACTTCCCCACCCTCCCCTCCAACCCCTCAAAACTCGCTTGGATGTCTCCCCTCCCCTCCGCAGACTCCCCCGCCGACCTCTCCTCCTCTTACTCCCCCTCTCAGCCCTCCCTTCCCGCCTCCGCACTCCGGTTCGACTTCAACGGCCGTCTCCTCCCCCCGCGCATCGCGCGCGACATCCCCGTCACCAAGGGCCTCCACCACCACGGCGACGCGCCTGAAGCCGCCGGGTACACGATCCCCGAATTAGCACATCTAGCGCGCAGCGCATTTCCAGCGCAGAGGTGTGTGGCGTTTCAGACGCTGGGGAGGGTTTTGTATAGACTAGGGAAGGGGGAGGGGGGTGGGGGAGTCTTAT